>JARYHS010012519.1:159658649-159704485 GCA_031002005.1 Vandiemenella viatica | reverse complement strand
TGGGCAATCTTGCTTAATGTTAGAAATTTTTATTTCATTTTCTTCACGTTATTCTATAAGCCTAATGCTTCTTTATTGTGCATTAATTGCTGTCTTGATTAAATAATGTATGTGACATGCTGCATACAAAGTTGTGATTTTAAAGTGATTCATTATATTTATTTTATTGATTTGTTGAGGATAAAGTAGAAATATGGGATGGGAAAAAATTGAGCAAGAAAATTAACCCCTGTTGGAGACTGTAGTCTTCATAGCCTCGTTTTGTTTGACCTTTTTTGTTTCTCATCCAGCAAATCATTTTCTTTTGGTGAGGAGTAACAACCAACACCTTTCTCCTCTCATATGTCCCAAATATTGTCTATTGCCTTTTTAACTGAATGCTTGTAGTTTCTAAAAATGGGAGCAATATGTTGGACCAGTAACGATTGAAATATTTGAATTTGATCCAAAGTATTTATTGTTATCGAGCTTACTAATGTTTTAATGATAAATGTAAAATATTTAATATCAGTAAAATGCTTATTTTTTGTAAATCGTGTAAAATAAAATAAAGTAGTATGGCATTTTTAAAAATAAATAATTTGGCTACTGAAAAGAGAATTTTTGCTGAGCAACATATTTTTGTCCGTTTTTTGTTTCAGGTGCTCTATTTCAGGAAACGGATCTCCCATCCCCGATACATCCTTCCAATGGGCCTGAAATTAACCGGGGATATCTGTCGGACCACTCCGATTCTGCAGAAAGCCGTGCCAAAAGTTCTCGCAGTTCTATGCGTTCAAGTCCTAGTGGGAGTCCTTTTGGCTCAACACAATTGCTTAATAATGGAAATGGTTAGTTCTGTGTGAATTTTCACTGTTAAACAAGCCTTACTTGTATTATGAGAAGTCTGAATAATTTATGATATAGGTTGAAAAATCTGTTTGTGTGCTAGTTTTTTAAATTCTAAAACATGTGAACAAATCTTATATATATATAAAAATAGACGTGTTTTTTCCTATATTTCACTTTTCAGCCACCACTACCTAGCACAGATCACTGATGTTTGTGGTTGGAAGTAGCATGGAGTTTCCTGTCGTGCACCACGTTGGCCGAATGCCGATAGCTGTGGGGATGTGGGAGATATAATGATTAAAGTTGGTCCGTGCAGGGCGTTTGCATATTTCTACCAAAAATTCCTATCTCCGTATACTTCTCTTTCCTGCCACAACTACATAACATAGACTTTTGGTGATTGTATGTGGTAGTAGAATCGTCTTTCCTGTCGTGCACTATGATTGTTAGATGTCGGTAGCTATGGGGATGTGGGAGATATGGGGGTTGAAAGTGGTCGACCTGTGGCAGTTTCATACTTCTGCCAAAGACAAAAGTGTCATGGTGTATCACTTTTCAGCGAAAACTATAGATCACAGATAACTGGCGTTTGTGTGTAGTAGTAGCACAGAGTCACCTTTCGATCACAACAGCGGCCGAATTTCATAAACTTTCTTACTGTGGTAGATATGGTGGTTGTAAGTGGCCGTCCAAGGATATTTTCGTATTTCGACTGTCTCCGCATATGCCTCTTTTCTGCCACAACTACATAGCATAGAGCATTGGTGTTTGTGTTTGGTAGTAGAATCTATCTCATGTAGTGCACTATGGTTGTTAGATGTCGGTAGCTATGGGGGTGTAGGAGAAATGGGTGTTGAAAGTGGTCGACCTGTGGCAATTTCATACTTCTGCCAAAGACAAAAGTGTCATGGTGTATCACTTATCAGCGAAAACTATAGATCACAGATAACTGGCGTTTGTGTGTAGTAGTAGCACAGAGTCACCTTTCGATCACAACAGCGGCCGATTTTCAGAAACTATGGTACTGTGGTAGATATGGTGGTTGTAAGTGGCCGACCAAGGATATTTTCGTATTTCGATTGTCTCCGCATATGTCACCTTTCTGCCACAACTGCATAGCATAGAGCATTGGTGTTTGTGTTTGGTAGTAGAATCGTATCTCATGTAGTGCACTATGGTTGATAGATGTCGGTAACTATGGGGGTGTGGGAGAAATGGGGGTTGAAAGTGGTCGACCTGTGGCAGTTTCATACTTCTGCCAAAGACAAAAGTGTCATGGTGTATCACTTTTCAGCGAAAACTATAGATCACAGGTAACTGGCGTTTGTGTGTAGTAGTAGCACAGACTCACCTTTCGATCACAACAGCGGCCAAATTTCAGAAACTGTGGTACTGTGGTAGATATGGTGGTTGTAAGTGGCCGACCAAGTATATTTTCGTATTTCGACTGTCTCCGCATATGTCACTTTTCTGCCACAACTACATAGCATAGAGGATTGGTGTTTATGTTTGGTAGTAGAATCGTATCTCATGTAGTGCACTATGGTTGTTAGATGTCGGTAACTATGGGGGTGTGGGAGAAATGGGTGTTGAAAGTGATCGACCTGTGGCAATTTCATACTTCTGCCAAAGACAAAAGTGTCATGGTGTATCACTTTTCAGCGAAAACTATAGATCACAGATAACTGGCGTTTGTGTGTAGTAGTAGCACAGAGTCACCTTTCGATCACAACAGCGGCCGAATTTCAGAAACTATGGTACTGTGGTAGATATGGTGGTTGTAAGTGGCCGACCAAGGATATTTTCGTATTTCGACTGTCTCCGCATATGTCACCTTTCTGCCACAACTGCATAGCATAGAGCATTGGTGTTTGTGTTTGGTAGTAGAATCGTATCTCATGTAGTGCACTATGGTTGTTAGATGTCGGTAACTATGGGGGTGTGGGAGAAATGGGGGTTGAAAGTGGTCGACCTGTGGCAGTTTCATACTTCTGCCAAAGACAAAAGTGTCATGGTGTATCACTTTTCAGCGAAAACTATAGATCACAGGTAACTGGCGTTTGTGTGTAGTAGTAGCACAGAGTCACCTTTCGATCACAACAGCGGCCGAATTTTTGAAACTGTGGTACTGTGGTAGATATGGTGGTTGTAAGTGGCCGTCCAACGATATCTTCGTATTTCGACTGTCTCTGCATATGTCACTTTTCTGCCACAACCACATAGCATAGAGCATTGGTGTTTGTGTTTGGTAGTAGAATCGTATCTCATGTAGTGCACTATGGTTGTTAGATGTCGGTAGCTATGGGGGTGTGGGAGAAATGGGGGTTGAAAGTGTTCGACCTGTGGCAATTTCATACTTCTGCCAAAGACAAAAGTGTCATGGTGTATCACTTTTCAGCGAAAACTATAGATCACAGATAACTGGCGTTTGTGTGTAGTAGTAGCACAGAGTCACCTTTCGATCACAACAGCGGCCGAATTTCAGAAACTGTGGTACTGTGGTAGATATGGTGGTTGTTAGTGGCCGACCAAGTAAATTTTTGTATTTCGACTGTCTCCGCATATGTCACTTTTCTGCCACAACTACATAGCATAGAGCATTGGTGTTTGTGTTTGGTAGTAGAATCGTATCTCATGCAGTGCACTATGGTTGTTAGATGTCGGTAACTATGGGGGTGTGGGAGAAATGGGGGTTGAAAGTGGTCGACCTGTGGCAGTTTCATACTTCTGCCAAAGACAAAAGTGTCATGGTGTATCACTTTTCAGCGAAAACTATAGATCACAGGTAACTGGCGTTTGTGTGTAGTAGTAGCACAGAGTCACCTTTCGATCACAACAGCGGCCGAATTTTAGAAACTGTGGTACTGTGGTAGATATGGTGGTTGTAAGTGGCCGACCAAGTATATTTTCGTATTTCGACTGTCTCCGCATATGTCACTTTTCTGCCACAACTACATAGCATAGAGCATTGGTGTTTGTGTTTGGTAGTAGAATCGTATCTCATGTAGTGCACTATGGTTGTTAGATGTCGGTAGCTATGGGGGTGTGGGAGAAATGGGGGTTGAAAGTGTTCGACCTGTGGCAATTTCATACTTCTGCCAAAGACAAAAGTGTCATGGTGTATCACTTTTCAGCGAAAACTATAGATCACAGATAACTGGCGTTAGTGTGTAGTAGTAGCACAGAGTCACCTTCGATCACAACAGCGGCAGAATTTCAGAAACTGTGGTACTGTGGTAGATATGGTGGTTGTAAGTGGCCGTCCAACGATATCTTCGTATTTCGACTGTCTCTGCATATGTCACTTTTCTTCCACAACCACATAGCATAGAGCATTGGTGTTTGTGTTTGGTAGTAGAATCGTATCTCATGTAGTGCACTATGGTTGTTAGATGTCGGTAGCTATGGGGGTGTGGGAGAAATGGGGGTTGAAAGTGTTCGACCTGTGGCAATTTTATACTTCTGCCAAAGACAAAAGTGTCATGGTGTATCACTTTTCAGCGAAAACTATAGATCACAGATAACTGGCGTTTGTGTGTAGTAGTAGCACAGAGTCACCTTTCGATCACAACAGCGGCCGAATTTCAGAAACTGTGGTACTGTGGTAGATATGGTGGTTGTTAGTGGCCAACCAAGTAAATTTTCGTATTTCGACTGTCTCCGCATATGTCACTTTTCTGCCACAACTACATAGCATAGAGCATTGGTGTTTGTGTTTGGTAGTAGAATCGTATCTCATGCAGTGCACTATGGTTGTTAGATGTCGGTAACTATGGGGGTGTGGAGAAATGGGGGTTGAAAGTGGTCGACCTGTGGCAGTTTCATACTTCTGCCAAAGACAAAAGTGTCATGGTGTATCACTTTTCAGCGAAAACTATAGATCACAGATAACTGGCGTTTGTGTGTAGTAGTAGCACAGAGTCACCTTTCGATCACAACAGCGGCCGAATTTCAGAAACTGTGGTACTGTGGTAGATATGGTGGTTGTAAGTGGCCGACCAAGGATATTTTCGTATTTCGACGAAAGGCATGTGTCTCCGCAGATTTCACTTTTCTACCACGACTACATAGCATAGAGCATTGGTGTTTATGTGTGGTAGTAGAATCGTGTCTGTTGTCGTGCACTATGGTTGTTAGATGTCTGTAGCTATGGGGGTGTGGAAGATGTGGGGGATGAAAATGGTCGACCTGCGGCAATTTCATATTTCTGCCAATGACGCATGTGTCACGGTGTATCACTTTTAAGTGAAAACTATTAATCGCAGATCACTGGCGTTTGTGTGTCTCCCATCGATCACAACGTTGGCCGAAATTCGGTAACTGTGGGAGTGTGTGAGATATGGTGTTTGAAATTGGTCGATCATGAATATTTTCGTGTTTCATCCAAAGACTTGTGTGTATCCGTTAATTTTACCTTGCTGCCGGAACTACATAGCGCAGAAGACAGGTACTTGTGTGTGGTAATAGTATCGAGTCTCCCATCGTGCACTAGGGTGGTTAGATGTCTATAGCTGTCAATATGAATTATTTACAATCACGAACGAAGTCGTGGGTACCAGCTAGTTAAAGATAATTTCAATAGTGCTTCCCAATCTTGAAAATTCTTAATCTGTATTTTTACTGCATCAGAAATCAAAATATTTTTTGTGTATTTTGATTTTTAAAAGTATCAAATTTTAAATGAAATAAACCTCCATGTATATTTTTTCTGTCTGTAGCTCTGTTGTTTTTTTGTTTCAGGAAACCTTCCATATCGTCCAAGTGCTGGATTGCCGCAGAGGGAGCTAAGGCTTATACGACCTACAGTTAAGCCTGAATTTAAAAATCCTGCGGTAGTAATTTTTCCATACAGTAAATTAAATTCTTAATTATATGTTATTGCTTATGCATTAGTCATTGATGGATTAAGAACTCTAATTTTGCTGGAAGTAATTCAATTTAATACCAAAGTTGGTTGAGAATATAGTATTATTGATACTTCTGTAGCTTATTGAGCATGAATATTATAAAGGTTTGTTGTCATTATATAAGAAACAAAATATTTAAACTCCGTACCCTTTTCATGAGCCTATTGTGGGAGTTGGCATAATATATATCAACAACATGAAATATTATTCACACTTGAAAAAGTATTGTCAGTGGCAAATTTTGATACTGCACTAGAAATTTATTGCTAGTAGACTGGTGTGGTCAAGATCACCTTTGACAGGGTTTCTTACCAGCTGCACTATCAACCATTATCCACTCCTCCCTCACTGAACCTTGTGATAAGTGGTAATACTCAGGCATGGCACTCAGAGGTTCAAATCCCCTTCATCCAGATTTTGGTTTTCAGTGGTTTATTGAAATCACTCCAGACAAATCTGGAAAAGACTAGGTAAATTGTGTCCCATTCCTTGCCTCCAGTCTTTTCTTACCTGTAATGACCTCTGTTGATGAGACTTAAAACTATGAGGAAAAAATGCATCCTTAGAAAGAAGAGCAGTAAATGAAGCCTCCACAATATTTTGATTTGTAACAGTTATTCTGTCACTGTTATCCAAATATTTTCATGGATAATGTGAGATTGTTGAACTGTATCATTTCTTTAGGCAACAAAATACATCCACTTTAAATACTTGTGTAACAAAAATACAGGAAGTATATATATTGTTTCTCTTGTTAGGAACTGTCTGCTGTGCAAAAACTTAGAGCTACTGATGAGAATGCATATTCTTATCCCCTCTCACTAAACATACAAACTAAGGATTGTGTTGATATTTGTTTCCACAGGTTTATGACTTCTAAAAATCAAACTACTTTTTGATAAATAAAAATGTGCTTCTAATTCCAAAGATCGCTTAATCTTATAGAAGAGGGATTCTCCCGAGATTGGTTTAACTGGAACCATGCAGTAGTGTCTTGTCCTATTCTCTGTTTGCTGTATTAGGGGAGAAAGAAAGTTTATTCAAAGCCAAAGGAAAATTGATATTACATGCTTCAGAAAATATATTAAATAGATCAAATTTTAAATTTGTAAAATTGTATAGACAAAAAATGAGGAGCATATTATTAACATATGGATTACCTTGTAATGATGTAAATGTCAAAGTATGGAGTGAAGGAAAATTCAAATAACCAAGAAAAGCATGCTTCTGGCGGCAGTATATTAAGTTTCCAAAGCTACCGTCCATATCCTGTTTTAAATAAAACTTTTAATGTCTGATTCTACTGCACTACAGTTCTGTGAAAATATTTCTCTCTTGATATTAAAACTGCTGTTCCAAAGACAGCCAAGATAAAAGTTGAATGTAATTATAAAACTTAATTTAATATTTGTCTGCAGGTTCCGGCTATGCGACCACCAGAAAATTTGGGAGCACGTCCCACATCTAGGTTGCGAGCGCCTGCGGTTAAACCTGCAGGTTTAAGTTCAGGACAGCCAATGCCCAGAATTCCCAGTGGCATTCCTCGACCACCTTCAAGGCTGCCTACTCCTAGAGTCAGGTGTGTTCATCTAAATTTGAAGTAAAGCTTCTATTAAAAAAAAGTCAAATATGAAAGTGGTATCTTACACACAATTTGGATTGAAATAATTGTTATCACAGATGATAGAACAGACCCGCCAGTGTGGCTTCATGTGTTGGGGCGTCACCACACTGAAATCGGGTAGGTACAACTGGGCCAAGTTCAAGTCCTGGCTCCCACATACTGGCTGTCCTGATTACGAATTTTAGGAGATTTTCCACAATCATCAAAGCGAATGCTAGGATTGTCCTTAATCTCTGATTCATAAAAAAAATACACTTACCACACACAGAACATAGTTACACTTTTCACAGTTAAATGGCAACATATCCCCTCTCTTATATAACTATGACAGGAATAGCAAGCTAGTTGTCTAACTGATAAATACCTTCATTTTAAAAAAGCACACACCTTTAGAAAGGGAAGCCCCAGGTGTAATCCCGTAAGTCCAGTTGTAGGATCTTCATTATCTTGATGTTTCACAGATGCGGAGTCCCAGCTTTGTCACCATTTTTCCTTGACATTAAGTCAAATACATCGCGCCATATTGGATTTCTAGATTTAAAACAAGTGGGGGGGGGGAGATAGGTCATTTAGGACCTCATGGATTGGGAGATCCTGTGGATAGTCAGGTTGATGTAATTTTATTCACTCACGTGCCATTGCTTCTTGGTGTCTTACTTCTGGATGTGGTATATCGCTGATGATATGTAACCAGAGGACTGGGGTGGATTTTAGTGTGCCTGTTATTCCTCTCATACACTCATTGAACATGAGCTCTACATTGCCACACTGGAGCACAGTACTCGGCAACAGGGTAAACCATGGTGAGGGCAGTTGTTTTTAGTAAGTCTGCATCAGCTCCCCATGAAATACCAGCTAGCTTCTTCATGATGTTTCATGTTTTCCTAGGTGTTTTTTGAATGTTAAGGAATGGCCTAAGGTGATACCAAGATGTTTAGGGCAAGTTGGACAGCGACAGTCAAATCGTCAGTGTAGCAGAATTTATTGTCGACTGTTTCAGGCATGTCACTGGTGTACAAGTTGATAAGCAATGGAGCTAGATAACCTTCTCGTGCTGTACTCTCGACTGCTTATGCAGGATGGCTAATAATCTACACAGTAGGCAACCCAACTAGGTCCCGTATCTCTCAGGTCACACAAAGCAACATCAGAAAATGTTTTTTCTGTGATAGCCATGGATGCACTGTAATTTTTGGAAAATCTGTCATCCTTGTATTTACATTTTTGTTAACAACAGTGGCCAACTGTGACACTATAAAAATTAACTCGATTATTCATCATCATTAAAGTGTGCCAGTTTTTTTAGATTTAATATGATTGGTTTACTCCTATACTAATCATCAGTGCTATCAAATGCCTGTTACGAGATTTTTTTTTAAGTGGTTGAAGAAGTTTCATTCATAAAATGTGTTTTGAAGATCTTAGTTCAGCTTAAAATTGTTTGGAGACTGGCTACAAGAGTCCACTAGGACTAACCTTTGGAATTCATTAGTGTGGACTTACATCTCGTGTTGTATGGTAGTAATTTGTAGTTAATATAGTTAAAAAATGGTTGTGAGTTTAGTTAATGTCATAGAATAAAATACTCTAGTAGTGTGGGTGATAGTGCTTTTGTTTTACTTAATATAAATTGTAGGTTCAGTGCATAGCGGGTACTGTTTACGTATTGAAGTTTCAAATATCTATATTTTTGTTTTAATGTGACTGAATCCCACTGCAAGTCCGTTTTAGATTCGTTTAGAATTAGAGTATATTTCTTAAGTATTAGTGAACCTTTTTATTTAACAGAAATCAGTCATTGTAATAAGAGTTTATTTTTGTTTACATTTGAGGTTAGGACTAAAATAGTGTCTCTTAGGCCAAACAAATTTCATTGTAATTGTTTTGAAAAATTCTTTTGTTTTAAGTTTCTGTAGTTGTCAAGTATTATATATAATTCACATTTCAGAAGTATCAAATGATTTATATGATTTGTAGCAGTTTTTAGTTTAAGCTGACTTTTGATTTTCTCAAGCAACTGATACACAAGATATTAATTCAAAAGTAATCATTTTAAAGTACTTTTCTTATTCAATTCATAAGTTTTTCTGAGGTTATCAAAATGGATACTAGGTAAGGAATTTGCCAGAGGTTAGTTTTCACTGGAGGTGCACTTTTAGGCAAATCAGAAGGCCATCAAGATTGCAGAATTCTGGTCACATTCTATTTGTGTTCTATGGTTTGATAGTAATTAATAAATGTTATTTGTTTTTGTTTTTTTTCCCAACTTTTAATGTTATGTCCTGGATACGAGAAATAAATAAATAAACTGGAGGTGCAGCAATGTTGCTAATGGTGATTCTTTCATCGGTATAGCCTGAATTTTTCACCCCTGCAGAATAAATGAACAGGAGTACCAGATTCTGAAACTCCTGTCAGATCTGGCATCTGCAGAAAGTACTTTAACAAATCAGCTCTGGCAAGAGGGGTAGGAGATGCTGTCTGATGTTTTCCAACTAGAGACTTCCAATGTTTTTCAGCCGATTGAAAATTTAGATATTCTGTAGAGACCATCAAGTTGAACTGAACGATCTGGCCTCAATTAATTAAAGGGAGAACTTTTCAAAGGGTTTCTGAAAGCAGTCGTGGGAGGAGAATTAATGAGATGGTTCTGTCCGACTTGAGGCCTGATTATGAGGTCTGAAATAATTTAAAATCCACTGCATATCTTGAAAGCGTAGTAGCCAATGTGAAGGACTTAGGGAAATTCTCAAAAAGAAATCAAATTGTAATCATGGAGGGACGAGGAAACAGTCTTGGCAGGGATCTCAATTATTCAGTTAAGATTCTGCTTACATTTCCAGGAACACCTGTCAGAAATGTAGGATTTATGGGCATGCTTGATGTCCTGGATGTGACATCTTATTAGGCATACAAATACATCATTCTCTGGCAGCCTGCAAAGTCATTTATTGGCTTGATTGATGTGGCTTGCATTGGGAAGGACAGATATACTGAACTCCATCTGAATTTCAGGAGCAAAAAAAAGATAGCTTTTGCTTTTCATTGCTGGTGGCATCAGAGGATGTTAAAGTTATTCCTGTGATAAGTGGAATTAAGTTGTAACCTTTTTTAGGGTAAATAAAATCAATATATCAAGATTTAAAGAAGATAAACCTCACTACTAACCAAATTCTAACTGATATGCCAGTTTATACTTTATATTTTTATTTATTTATTTATTTATATTTTTATTACCATTTTAATCTTTCTTATACTCACGGTTATATTATTGTTGTTCCCCCCACGACCTCCAGTGGTCTATTGCGTTCTATTAGTAACTGCATCGAACGAAAGTCTTGTGCAAGCCCAGCCACCTACCTCTGTTAACTTGAAAAAGGGGTTTTCACCCGAAAAATTGTATTTTTGTTTGTGTATTGTTTTGTGTTGCTGCTGTTCTCCTCCCTTCAACTTTGGTGAGTGTTTGGTGTAGTTTACCTGTCCTTTCAATGTAAATATTGCCTCGCAGCATTTCTTTCCTTTCATTGTTACCCTTAAAAAAATAAACTACTCCAAATCATTGAATCAAAGTCTTCAGACCACTGCTCTCCATCAAAATGTAAGAGGAGCATTTATTGAAATTGATCAAATTACAGTATGGCTAAAAGACATTCAAAATTCCAGAAATTTTGAAGCAGATATTCTGTATTTCTTTGAACACCATTTGCCCGACAAATGAATAACTTGATTGTCCATTGATTGGAGAACGGGGGAGTTGCCATTTTTGTTAGAAATAATATTCAGTGTAGCAGTACAGTATTGTATACAACAGCACTTTGAAAGTTGTGTTACAAAACTGGAATGTGGTAAAGAACAGCAATCTACAAGACTCCCTCTGGAAACTTATCTTTTTTTTTTTTTTTTTTTTTTTTTTTTTTTTTTTTTTTTTTTTTTTTTTTCTCCTCCACAGAAATGGTATGATGTATAGATTTCAGTGTTGACTCTCTCAATTATAGCAGTGAGAGACTAGATATAGAAGCAGTGATGTTGTGTTTTAACTTAAGTCACTGTAAATTTCCTTACTAGAATAAGAAATCATAGCAGGACTGCAATTGATTTTTGAGGGGTGGGGTATCTTTTAATACAGTAGTTAAAGCATAGTTCTTGTAATAAATATTTCTGATCTTTTTATCTACAAAATATTTGGGAATCATGGAGTTGGGTATACAAAAGAAATATTAACGAAAACAATATAAAACATTTCATAGAGTCCTTAAATACTGAACTCTGGTCAGAAATGTACACTTCACAGGGTGTTAGTATAAAATTTTGTTCCTTTCTAAGTATTTTTCTAACATTTTGTGAATGACATTTAAAAAAAAAAAGTTGTCAACACCTTAAACAGTTAATGTGGTAAGTGGTGAATTATAAAGAGTATTAGAGTAATTAGTAAAACATAAAAGTAAGAGAAGGCTAAGAATATGTATGTATCAGAGATAATAGAGTTCCACCCATAAAATGAAAACTATATGGAATATAAGAAACTGTAATATTTGTAAATCAGAATGGATCTGACTAGGGGATTTAACAAATATTTTACTTCAGTTGTAGAGAAGTTAGGCATGGAAAAAGAATTGCCAGCTAAAGCCCTAAGGTTTCTTTATACTGCTTTCCCAAATGGATTTGGAGGGATGCAACTGACACCAATAACAGGCTCAGAAATAAGTAAACTGGTGAAGCAATTAAAACCTAAAAATTCTTATGGCTATAACATTTCAAGCAAATCACTGAAAAGATGTTCTGATTGTTTCTGTCACATAGTTGTCCCCAACTGTAATGAATCCTTAACGCAAAGTGTATTTCAAGATAGACTAAAACATATTTTGTAAAACCCTCATTTAAGAAGGAGAAGCGACTTGTATTTCTTTACTTCAATGATTCTCAAAGATTTTTGAAAAATTCACATATTTTAGAGTAATAAAACATGTTACACACTATAATATTCTCACTACTTCAGTTTGGATTCCAAAAAGGCCCATCTACAGAAATTGAGTCTCATAACCAACATTGAAAACAACTCTGGCAGGAAACAACTGAGAAGTTAGACATCACACACTCAACCAGAGAGGCTTGGTCTTCAATCAGAAAACTGGGTGCCAACTACAACCAGAAAGGTACGAAAGGGGAAGCGTCCTGTAATGTTACAGCCAGTCACCTGTTAAGGACCTCTACGGTGTCTGGAAATAGAGATACAATTTGGTGTGTGAAAAGTGAACTGATTAAATAAATCCATAATATTCAAGCCCCTTCACTTTGTCTGAACTGGATGCTGCACTAAAATATACTAAAGTCTACAAAGCTGCTGGACATGATGGCCTGTACACAGAATTCCTCGTTAATACAGGCCCTATCACAAGAAAATGGTTGCTTGCCCTTTTATTGCCTCCTGTCTTTAAGAAAGCTACGGTTATTGCCATTGTAAAACTGGGTAAGGAAGGAACTGCACCAGAACACCTTAGGCCAATTTCTCTCCTCAGTACAGTATATAAACTGCTTGAGAGGATGGTGCTGGCTCGGATTCACAATGCCATTAATAAAATCATTTCCCTAGAGCAGGCTGGATTCAGGCCAAAGAGTAGCTGTGCCGAGCAGGTTCTGACAGTTGTGACCCACATTGAGACTGGATTTATGTGCTGCCATTTAGCGAGTATTTCTGAGACTATCTTCAGCTGTAAATTATATTATTTTGGCTACAGAAACTCCCGCATTTTTCACGTGTACAGGTTGTTGCAGGAAGTTTTCATTGTCGTTTGCTCTGCAAATTTCTTTTATAATGGGTGAAAGATTGAAGAATGAAGAAATATTAGCTCATTTAGATGAAGTGATAGACGATTCAGATTCTGAAGGAGACGTTGAAGAGTGGGAAAGTGTTTCAGATAAAAATGAAACGCTTACTACTGGTAATCTACTTGATGCGAACAATTACATATTTATAATTGTTCTATTTGAATTTCTTTCTTTGTGTGTGTATAAAAGATATTATTTTCAAAGTAAATATATTGTATTATGCAGAGGAAGGCGGTGGTGATGAAATCAGTGGACAAGACGAAGTTCACCAAGTAGCTTCTGATGCAATACAAGAGCCTCATCCATGTAAGAAAATGTGCCAATCTTGTAATGAAGATGACAGTAGTCTTGCTGGTTTGCCTCTTTTTGAGGAATTAGTGGAGTTACTGCACCAGTGAACAAGAACTCGAGTGCCTTCGATTGTTTTAGTATTTTTGTGCCAGACGAAATAATAAAAACAATCAAGTGTGACACTAACAGCTACGCTTCGTCTATAATAAGTAAAATGAATAGAAACTATACTCTCAAGACAAACAGTGTCTTTGCTAATTAGCAGCCAGTAAAGCTGTGTGAAATTTATTATTTCTTTGCTATTATTTCACATATGTGTCTTGTCAAAAAATCGTCCTGGTCAACACATTCCATGCTTTTTTCATCCTTTGCCCCTAGTGTAATGAGCAGAGACAGATTCAAAGCGATTTTATCAAACTTGCATCTGAATAACAATGTCAATTACGTACCACGAGGACAGCAGAATTATGACCCATTGTTCAATAGCTTTCCTGCAGTATTTGACCATTTATGGAAAAAGAAAACTATTGCTGTAGGCACATGCGTGCCCAACAGGACAGAACTGCCATGGCATAATATTGTGAAAAACAAGATGAAAAGTGGGGAAATGATATTTATGAGGAGGCAACATTTACTTTGCCTCAAGTGGAAGGACACAAGATGTGCTAATGCTTTCAACCTGTCACAAGGCAACAATGTCGGAAGTATCAGTGTAAAGTAAACAGGGACAGGTAAACAAGCTAAAAACTGATATAGTATTGGACTACAATACATATAAAACAGGTGTGGATCAAACTGATCAAATGGTGGCTTATTATCCATTTACAAGGAAACAGTTCAAATGGTGGAAGAAATTATTTTTTCACATGTTTGTGATGTGTTTGACAAACGCCTATGTTATTTACAAGGAGATATGAAATGCCGAAGAGAAAAAAAATGTAGTTTGAAAAAATCTCTTCTTCAGGTTGGAGAGATTCTTGTTATCAAAGGCACGTCTGAAACGGTCTTTGATAAGTACAGTAAGTGATAGACTCAAGGGAAGACACTTTGTGGAGAAGAAAGCAAACCCAACACGGTTTGTAAAGTTTGTTCAGAGAGAAGCATGGGACAAACTGGGAAGGCAGGAAGAAGAGAAACATCTTAGTGGAGTCAGGAGTGTAAAGTGGCATTATGCATGCCTGATTGTTTTAAGGACGGCCATACAAAACAAATTTATGATCCGTAAAGTGATTGTAAAACTTTTTTTTAAAATCTGTAAATACATACTCGTCCATTTGATTATAAACACTTTGTTACCTTTCTCCTGATATCATACCACATATACATAAGAAGTGTACAGGTCAAACTAAAATAATATGAAAGTTTCTTAGCTGTAGCGTTAATAATAAGAAGTTATTGAAATTTAAAAATCGCGAAAATTGGCCATTTACTTGAGCACCTGGGAGAGCAGAAGGCTCAGGCACAAAAGTGTTAACCATGATGTGTTTCATATCCCAGAGATCCTCATTTACAAAAAAGAGAGAAAAGAGGGGAAAGAATGGCACTATATGTGATGAATAAATAGTAAAAATGTAAGGTTCAGATTTTTGTTGAAAATGATCCCACATTGGAATAAACTGTGAGAGGGTTTTGTTGGGATGAAATACCATCTTTTATAATTTTTTTACGTTAGGCCAGTTTTTATTTAAATTTTTTGCTTACACCGCATAATCGAAGTCATTAGAGCCACAAAAGGGATGGATTCCAGTAACAAAGTTTAGTCATGACCTTTTAAAGGAACCATCATGGCATTTGCTTGGAGTGATTTTAGGAAGCTGTGGAAAAACAAAATCTGGATGACCAGACAAGGATTTCAACCTGCATTATCCAAAATGCCAGACTCGAGTGTTATCGTTCACTCGCCTAGAGAGAGATGTTATTTTTAATGGCTAGAAACTTTGAAAAAGTAAAATGTAAAGTGACAATTATTTAGATTTGCCAATATGTATAATAAAGGGGGGGAGGGGGGAAGGGGCATTAGAAAAAAAAATTAAATTTTGGAACTGCAGGGAATTGAAACCCAACTTCTTGTATTGGAAATCAAAACATTGCCACACAGGTTTGCTGTGATGATATTTGGTACAAAACGTATTCAAGATGTCAATTTGAAATTCTTAATTTTCCCACGAACAGCGAGCTGCTCTTAAAATGACCTACGAAAAAATTCATCTTGTTCAGTGCTTTGGGCTTTGTAGTTTCTTCTTGATAATGATATTTGTACTAGTATATTATCTTTTTTTACATTAATTTTAATTTCCTTCTTATGCATGTCTCATTATTTAAATCTGTAAAAATAGTTTTTACATTGACTCTTGGCAAAATCAATTGTTCCTCATAAAATTTAATAATAATTTTACCATCAGTAATTCTTTTTTATATATAATATTGTCATATTTTTGTTTCAGATCATCATTCGTTGCACCTGCCCCTAAAAAGTAGTCAGGATGCGTGTTAATCTACTTAACTTCCATGTTAAAACACCACAGTGCCTATTTTACATTACATTGTTTAATTGAAAGACTTACAAGCATTTACTGTTTTAATTGTTGTTAATTTAACATCGTGCTAAAAGAGATGGCATTAGTTATAAAGATTAAACTTTCTGATGTTAATTTATCAGCTTGTTATTTCAGAGTTTACCACTTTGCTATATTTTCTCCTAGAAGTTATTTTTCTGTTTTTAAGGAAAATGTTTGTATTTCATATATAGACTGAAATGGTTCTGGTGCTTATCTTACAGTTGCTTGAATTAGCAAATGGTTGTTCTGGTTAGCTAAAAGACTGTTGTCTTTGTAGTTCAATTAATCTGCCAGATATGAAATTCAGTATTTCATTGTTTTGTAACAAGATCATTTCATTGGAAAACGTACATGTTTTTAAGAGAGAACTTTTATTTTTTACTTTTAAATAAAGAAACAGTTTTAGGGAGCATATTTCATAACCTTCTGTTTTAAGGAGTAGTGATGAAATGCAAAAGGTAAAACTTTTTTGTATCAAACATTTGTAAACAAGAAGTTGTATATATTTATAAATTTATGGAGGCATGTTAAAAACAACTTAAATACATTTAATACAAAAACAATATTTTATTTAAAATTTTTGTTCCCAAAGATGCTTTTATATATGTCCTTATTCAGTTTTTACGGAACCTGTAGAAGAACTGTTATATGTGTTTCTATAGAGAGAAACCGTCCATATTTGATGTTTTGGGTTCTAATGTTAAACGAGATAGGCTGAAAAAATGTTTTACTACTGAGTTGGATAATAAGATAGTTGTGGAAGCTCTGAGTTTGGATGTCAGTTTTCTAGTCATCAATCAAAATTACTGGGTATTTGGAGAGCTTGGAGATTGTAAATTACAAAGCAGATGTAAATACGGTATGCATATATGGGAAGTTAATTGTCATGTGAACTGGGACCATGTTTTAATCGACATTGAATTAGCAGTTGGGTTGATAAAATAAGCAATGGGCAGAAGGCAGCTTGTGTATTTGCCTAAATACTGAAGTAGCTTAAGAATGGATAAGGAAAGTAGACCCACCACTTGGTTGAGATGAAAAAGGGCAGGGAGAGCTACGAAATACATTTTTCACAATAGGATAAAGGAAACAAAGAAACTGCCGCGAGGCACTGAAAATAAGATAGGATAGGGAAAATAAACAGTTACCCGTCACTTACCACAGATGAAAGCAGGAGGGCGAGACACGTAAAAACACAGAAACACACGAATTGCACAATATTTCGACCTTAGTCTTACTCATGTGGGAGGCGAGACATATGGCAGGGGGAAAGATGTGGTCACATCCCACATTCATGTGGTGGGTTGGGATGTGACCACATCTTTCCCCCTGCCATATGTCTCGCCTCCCACATGAGTAAGACTAAGGTCGAAATATTGTGCAATTCGTGTGTTTCTGTGTTTTTACGTGTCTCGCCCTCCTGCTTTCATCTGTGGTAAGTGACGGGTAACTGTTTATTTTCCCTATCCTATCTTATTTTCAATTTTTCACAATAGTTCAGTTAAAATCTCATTCATGTGGAGAGAGAAAACTTGGGGCAAGAGGATCGGGGATGCACACACCAGGTTTCATGACTAAAAATTTGGATTTCATTGGAACTGTATTCCTGCAACTTCTGAAAGTGATACTGAAATAAAAGAAATGTAATAACGGGGGAAAAAAACCTTGTGGCAGTGAAAATACATTGGCAAACATTTAGAAAGGAAAAGTGCTTTGAGGTAATAAAAATAATGAAGAGTAGGGAAAGTAAACTCAACACTTGCCGTCAGTGAAGGCATGAGGGCACATTGAATATCATGAAGCAGTTCTGGTGAAGTTAGAGGGTTCAGTAAACTAGTGGCCAAAACTGAAGATGGTTATAAGAAGATTAAAAAAGGCATATATTTCAGAACTGAAGAGAAAATTTAGGGAAAGGTTCAGTAAATGGAAGGAAGGTGATTTTCTGTGTAGAAAAATTGGGTAAAAAGCAAAGAGTTGGGGTTGACACTGCAGTATTGAAGAAGTGGAAGTGAGATTGGGAGTGCCACAGGGTAGTGTTGGTACCACTGCTATTCAGTATTCTACTAAATGATTGTATTAATGGTTTATTGTCGGAAGTTAAATTGTTTGGAGATAAAACAATGTTATATAATAGGATCAGAATGGGAGAAGAACAGCTGCAGGGTAACATGAACAGGATATCCAGCTGCATAAGTCAACCTGGATTTAAGATAAATGCTTGCTTATTGAAGAATGAAAGTGTAACTATCTTGGCATACCATGTTGATAATATCAACTGGGCAGGTGGTAGGAAAATGATTCAAAATCCTTTACTTACTGGAGAGAGTGATGAGAGTATCAGCGGGTATTGGGTTTCATAATTTTAGTCAGACCATTGCTCGACTATGGTGGTGTAGTATGGAACCTACATTTTGGGTATTGTATACAGGATTTGGAGAGGTTACAAAAATGTGCTACTAGATTTGTCTCTGGAAATGACTGTAAGGCACTATTAGTAACAGACATGGTAAAGCAGCTGGGATTGGATTTATTGGAAGACAGGAGGATGGTGAAGAGAATGCTGGGAGTGTACAAGCCGTATATTGGTGATGAGGCATGGAAGAATTAAGTGCACAGAAGGGAGAAGATGGCCATGGCTACAAGCTTGCACTTGATTTCAGGCATGCGGGAGTGGGACAATTTTCTTTCACAGATAAGTGGGTCAGGAATTGGAATAAATTAGCAAGCAAAGTGATGTATAATTTACAAAACAAGCTGAAAGAATTTAAAAGAGATCGAAAATAGGTAGCTTCAAGAGGAGGATAGGGAATGTGAGTGTGAGGAAATTGCCACTGGGGTGTACATTCCATTGCAATTAAGTTAAACAAAATTTGTTACAATTAGTAGTTGGCAGTAATAAATAATAAGTAGATATTTAAAACTATGTAGAGTTGAGAAGGGATTGTAGCGTCTGGGAAAAAATAACACCTCATTGCCAAACAATTGTTTAGGTTTTTCAAGTTGTGGAACTGGCATTGTGCTGTCCATTGGATTGGCTAAGTTTCTGGTGTAAATTCTTTACTTCTGGCCATTTATTCTGACTAGTGGTGCATTGGAGACATGTGAATTAAGAAGTGCATGTCGCATTTGCAGTGATGGGAAAAGTTTCCCCTGCAGTCAGATTCATGCTGTTTACATTTAAATTGGGTTTGTACGAAGATAGGCCACCTTATCTCTACTATCATGCGTGAACTCACAATATATTTATTCATAAGGTTTTAATTTTATCATAATTTCCACATTTATGTGGAAACTGCATGGATTGAGCAACGATCCTCAGTGGTTTCTCATCTGAAATATTATTTTATAGGAAGTTAGAGAGGTAGAATCATAGGATATTGTATTTTTACCAATTTATTGTCATCAACCATTCCAAAGCGATACAAACATGCATTGCTATAAGTTTTGCTTTATATAAAGATTACTGATCCTAATAGGTTAATGTTTAAATCTGTCCTTTGAGAGTATCTGCATTAAATTCCACAGATGCAAATTTTACATTGTTCCTCCACACAGACCTTGTGATTTCCTTTGCATTCTTTGTCAGTAGTTTTAACCCAACTACAATGATTTAAGTTTCAAATATAGATATCTAGCACACCTATCACCTACCGGTGTGCAATTTTATAAGCTTGCAGGTTCATGGATAGTAGAAATATTATCCTGTAGCTAAAGTCATGTGATACAGGCTGTAATTTAAATAAGGAAGCATAATGCAGGTAAACCCATCACTGGTACGGACTTTCTGTAAATCTGCAACAGTTCTGACATCATCAAGCCAAGTTTTAACTATTCATTCTTTTGCTTTGCATACAGTAGTGTATCTCACACATTGTTAAAAAGGTTGTAACCCTGTTTTACATATTTAAAAGTACACAGCTGATGCAATAGGTTGTTTAGTTATAGGGTGGATGATTGGAGTTCCAGGCCCACTCAGCCTACTGGCTATCGATTATCGGGGACAGAACATAGTAAATGAAAAGAAACCTAAACAATTTACTGTAGGAATTAAAGGTCAGATAAATGTCACTGGAGAGTTTCTAAGTACACATTTGAGTTTTACCATCAGCAGCATAGATGGTGAGGCTTATGTTACTTACTCCAACATAATGGCTGTACTCTGTGTGAGAAAATATGCAACATAAATAATTTTAAAAAAATTCTTGTGCCATTTAAGGTATGATGTCTAGATACAGGTGACTTCACACATAAGCATGGAGAATATTTTGTTTAGTAGGTCGCATACATCCTTACATCATGAAATAAATTCTGTTAAAAGAAAGCATTTTAACTTCAAACTTGTGACACTTGGTTATATTTTAATTAATTAAAGTAATATGAAGAGTAAAGATGAAAATTTCAGGTAACATTAGCATCTTCTTTGCATTATATATGACACGTACAGTACTTTCATGTTACAAAGGTCAAGAATGTACTCAGTCACCATAATCACTGGTTAATGATTCTTTAAACAAGAAAAGAAGGGGCTAGCACATCAAGAGTGCCATTTTTTAAGTTGTTCTTTACTCTTATTCTCTGTGATTAAGTTGGGGAATATGTTTAAATTTCTAATTAATTCTTGTCAGGCCATTAATGACATCATAACTTTAATGATAGATTGTAAAAATATGTTCATGACAGTTTTACAAGAAAAGCTGAAGCGGAAACATGGTAACCAAATCTGAGTGTGTTTGTACTAACCTTGAGGAAGAAAAAATGACATGTCATCGATGCTTTTAGGAAAATAAAGCCCAACACTTTGAAACCAGTGAAAAACATAATTGTAGAAACAAATGTTTTGGTAATTTAAAAGGCTCAGACATTCACAATACATTGGTTGATTGAAATCCACATAGGCTTGCCTTGCTGCACATACTACAGTTCATCATAATGAAAAGCCGGAAGAACGAAGGTGATGCACATTGCCTTTAGGATTTATATTTATGTCTAAAACTGGTGGAGAAGAAACATTGCTGAAGTTTTGGAGTATCAAGCAGTCTAAAGAGTCTGCTAATAAATCACAGTGTTTGTTAAAAAAATTGGAATGGTACACTCCATTATCAGGAAAAACATGTCAATCATTCTCACAAATTATATAAAAAAACATATGATAGCTATGTGAGGATAGTAAATCTTTCAAAGAACAATCAAGTTATTATTCTATGGAGAAATCTTTAATTTAATTGGAATAGAACATATGGCCACGAGACCTGCTTCCTCATTTCAAAATTTACTTTCCTTATCACTTTAATATCATTAAAATGTACTAAATGAACTGTGAGATGTATAATGAACATCTGGTAAGTATTGATATTTACGAAGCTATATTTTTTAAAGAGTTCAACATACATTTCAGCTACCCATTATGTGACACATGCAGTACTTCCAGTGAATGAGAATTAAAAGTGACCCACTTAGCTTAACACTTCGCAAGCAGAAAATACATGCAGGAATAATAAGATTCAAAAATGTGTTATTAAGCCCAGAAGAAAATGCACTTTGCAGGGTTCTGACAGCACTCACTGTGAAACAGTTGTTCATATTGTGAAAACTGGCATGGGGTGCCACTAGATGGTCTAGGTTGCTTGTGTAAATGTTTGCCTGTGGCCATTCATTCTTATGTAAATGTACTTCCCTATCCTTTCTTATTTTCACTGCCTTAAAAACTGTTTTACAGTTAGGGCTGTCAGATTCTTTGAAGGAATAATATCTACGTCTGAACAATGCAGATGGGAACCAGCTTACCAATGTATTGTTGATGCCTCAACCTCCAAAACGAGCCAGCAATTTTATAATTATTTATTCACGTACATATAGATTATACGAGTTATTATTATTCCTCTTATTTTCTTTTTGTTATCTTATGTTCAATACTTTTGCAATATCCCCTGCCCTTTTCAGCAATACCTACCACCCTCACCAGCCCATCGATGTGGCGGCCATCGGTCTAATCACATCTGATCTTGCCATGTGTCTCATCTACTCACAAGACTATGGATCACCATCAAAGTGTGGTACTATGTATATTTGTTTTTCTTTGTGTTCTTTGCTGCTCTCTTTCCTTCATCTATGGTAAGTGCTGGATTTACTTTTTCTATTTTTGCTTACTTTCACCGCTTAAAGCAATGCTGTTCTAATTATTACAACTGTAAGTCAGTTATAAAATTTCTGTTATCTTAAAAAAATGTTGTCTCCCAGTTGAAATTATAATTACAAGGGCAAATAAATAAATTTCTAAATTAAATCATTTTGAACCTTTAAAATTCTTTCCTGCAAATCATTTGAAAGTGAACCCCCCTTTTTTTCTAATTTTTCCCTTGCCTCTTCATAAATCATTTTTTTCTGTTGCATTTTCCTGTTATTAATTTTGACTAATTTTAAAGAAGTATTAAATGCTCAATTTTAATGAAAAGAAGGTGTTGAAGGAAATATAAATGAAACTACACAAATCTTATAGTGATTATATAAATATATTTTAAAATAAATTTATGAAAAATATACATGTATAATATTTTTGGTCCTCTGGTGCTTGACTAGACAAATAATAAATAATATGTATAAATAAATAAAATTTGTGAAATTTCAACAGTTTACACACTTGTGCATATTCAATTTCTGTAAAGTTATAATACAATTATGTCACTTCATTTTCAGAGCTTTTTGGCACCAGCCCTTGTGTTGAGAGTTCCTTTCACCTTTTCAAGTTTCTTGAGCAAAATCTGCAAACAGAGAAATTTCTACAGAAATTGTTAAGGAGCATGAGCCATTATATCTCTGATGGGAAAACTGATGTCAGTAATCTTATTGCCTTCAAAATTTGATATAAGAATAGTTGTCTTTACAAGTATCTTGTTTAATATTAAAGAAATGACAAAATACACATAATTTGCATGGGTAAAAAATATATTAAGAAATAATTGTAAAATCTTCTTCATCCGAGGAAGAACATTTTGTATGACCTGAACTGTATTTGGCAATGAGTGAACAGTAGTACTCTACAGAGTGAAAATGCTTTGTAGAAAGTCATTCTTCAACAATACTGGGTGTCACAGGGTTCACTCTGTTGACACTTATAATAATACAGGATGTTTTGTTACTCAAAATGGAGTACAGTTAGAAGTTGTAGGTTATAATGAAATTTCAGAAACATCGTGTGGACGCCGAAATTCTTGCGCTATAATTACAAAGACAAGACATGAAAACAAATAAATTTTGAGCCATGAGTACAAAGCTGTACAAGGGCATCTGTGTCATTTTGTCTGTGGAAGGCCCGTGTAGCCGCTCGTTGAGTTTTGTTAGACCAGTGTCTGTGGCCACTAGTTATATTTTGGAGGAAGAGTGTGGTCATTTGTCTTATTTTTGTGGTGAAGGAGCCGTGTAGTTTGCGTCAATTTTGGTGGGTCTGAGAGGTCACTTGTCCTATTTTATTTGTGGAGTAAGTGGTCAGTGGATAATTTTGAAGGTGAAGACCAAGTGCTAGTCATTTTGGTATGGAAAGCAGTATTATATTATACGCAGTCCAATATTAACTTCCTTCATCAATGATATTTATTATAATTTTTGTTCAAAGTATCATTATTGAGACTCAAATTTAGTTTTTGACGCTAGAAAATTGTTGAATTGTGTTATTGGGCCAGTGATAACTTTATGAAAATGACAATACTATATAATTTTAAGACAACAAGTGATGTTGGAGCTGACATAAAAATATACAACAGTAAGCACTTGTTAGTGGCTTTTGACAATGTTTCTTTTAATCATACCATCTCCTACGATGAGACTGACAATCATAATAGTGATTTTCACTGTGGGCCATGTTTATTTTTTGATGTTAATGCACTCTTTAATATCATTGGCTCATTTTGGTTTGTGGCCAAGCCAGTCAAGGTGGTGACAGCAGTCAGCTTGCAACACCTACAAGATACCTGATGAAGACAGCAGAGCCAGCTGTCGAAACGCTGTATTTATACAACACCATCCAGCTGGACACCTGAAAGGACTTCATTTCGTCAATACGCCGGGAAAGTCTCCAATCACAAAACATCTATTGCTACCAGATCATTATGTAGAATTTGAAATGTATAAGTTCAACCATTTGGTTTTCTGTAGTGAACAAGCTAAAAAATTATCTCCTTTTACAAGTATAGGGATTACGGATTATATGGTGCATCTGGGTATAACCTCTGAACAAATGGAAAATCAAATCAGAGAACACGTACATGAAGTATATAACCAGAGTACATCGGTTAAGGAAAAGTTATACAGAGCAATCTCATCTGCAGTGGGAACCTCTCCAACATTCTGCTGCCTATTTGGATGAATTGTTTATAAATAAAACTTGACTGACATCAACTACACTAGATGATAACAATTCAATACTAACAGCATCACACTCCTAGAATATGTAGACGCTGACCTTACAATATGGTGATGGTGTGCAGAGGTCATGAGCAGTTCCAGTGCCACTATGCCACATCATCTCAATGAGAGCAGCAGTATCATGCTCAGCTGCATTATTCAGTCAATTGCAGCAAGCAGTACTGTCACAACAAATGGCATGGCACAGACAGCATAGCTATCACCCTCTGCCTCACTGTATGTACTATTATCTAGGTGCCCTCATTTACACCTCTTCCATCTCCTGTTTTTGTACTCATAATGTTGGTTCCACACTATATTATTTCAGTTCCCTCAATTTCCATGCATTACTCCCTCAAACAAATACAGGACTACAAAACTTATTCCATCACAATATGTTATCCTCAACTGATTTTACTATCATGTGATATTTTTATTCACATCAGCTTCTATTTTAACTGATGTATCTCCCACATAATATCCTAGTTTTCAGTAGCAAACAAACCAACAGACAAATTTTCTCTTTTACAAGTATAGAGATTATGTAGAATTTGGTGCATCTGGGTACATCCTTTGAACAGACATAGAAAATTGAATCAGAGAACACATCCATGAAGTAAATAAGCAGAGTCCATAATGTTAATAAACAGTATTACAGACACGTCCATTTTGCAATAGGAACCTCTCTTAACATTTTGCTCCCTATTTGGATGAATTTCATGTAAACAAAACTCCACTGGTATCAACTACAATAGGTGATAACAATTCAACACTAGCAGCATCAGATTTCTTTAGCATTCTTACTTCCATGCTTTCTTTTATTTTTGGATAATTATTTTCCTTCCTCTACACCGTACTGCTGAGCTCTGTAAAACAACTGAATCATTTTCCAAAATATCTATTCCATGCCACAACACATTTTTATAACAGTACTTCTACTCAACTTCTTTTTTTGACACTGTTTTACCAATCCTTCCCAACTGCTTCATAGTCACTTCTGTAAACTGAGACCCCACATAGTTATAACAGTACTTTATAACTGGAAGACATCCAATATTTTTCAATTTCTTGTATCTTGTTCTATCATCTTTGTTGTCATTCCTTCGCTAAAGTTTAATATAATCTCTGTTCTCTTCTATTATTAATCCTGCTTCCTTTCCAGATGGTCTTTCCTACCTTAGTGCTTCCTAATCAATATGAATACCACTCTACCAACAATTATATCTCTGTGGTACACTTTATAACTTTTGGAAAAATTGTCTAGCAGTCTTGCCTTTAATCAAGTCTCTACCCCTACAACAATTTGTGGTTCATGAATCTCTATTAAATTATTGAATTCTATTATTTTGAATATTATATTCCTCCATTTCACTACAGGTACTCTGATAAATAACTTTGACATATTCTCATTATCATCATTCATCTCCTTTATTGCAGCTCTCCCTTTTAAAGCTTCTGCAACTTCACTTACTACTTTGATATTAGATACTTCTACCACCCTGTATACATATGCACTGGCCCTTTGGTCACCTAGTTTTATCCCCTCACCACCACCACCCTCTAATCGTAGAAAGGCAGTCATAACTGGAAGAGATTGACCTTACAGAAGAAACTGTGGCCAGCATGTGGTGCCCAACAGAAGTGAAATATCAAAATTGATGGTTACTGAAAGAATTTATAATAGAAGAAAAGTAATAAATGAATATGGAGTAAAATAAATAAAAACACAGACTTTCAGTAATAAAATAAATATATTTTTCTTTTTATTCTTATTATAAGAATATAATAAACAGAATATAAATACAAGACAAATAAATATTTTTAATACAGACTTTTTTACAATGCAGTTACAGAATATGATTTGATGTATCTTCTGTGATTTCTGTAATAGTAGCTGTTGAAAGTGTATGAGACAGTATTAAAGAAATGATTGGTTGATAGTAACTGAAGTATGTAACAAAAGTATTAGACATGATGTTATCAAGGTATCTTGGAAAATATGGCATCAATTGTTGTTCCATATCTAGTTTTACGTTCAAAGAAAGATTATGCATATATCCTGAGTTTTCTTTAAGCATGTGCAGGAAGAAAAAAAAAAAAAAACCTGCTCATTATGGCATCAGTATGCACATTTCTAACCTCAAATGAACAATTAAAATAGAATGGTAATAATATATTAATAGATGATTTACTTAACCTTTGGTTTGAATTGGTAGATTGTGTTTCATAAAGCAAATGTGTGCACATGTAATGCACATTAAACATTTTACTGCAGCCTGCACTTCGATAAATCTTTAATTTGTTTGTTTCTCCTTGGCCACTTGATCGTAACTGTCTCTCATATTTAAACTCAATAATACTATCACTGATTTAAAATCTTTAAGCACTTCAGACAAAATTCTTTTAATAACAAAAGGGAGTAGAGAGTGCTGGCGGAGAGGGTCCATGACAGCATAAGAGAGCGTCATGCCGAGTCGGTCTTACCCCCAAGGCACGCCAATAGATGTTTTACATCAAAAAACCAATTCTATTTAACTGTTGGCCATGCCTAGTGTAACCACACATACCCACGTGACTGACCTCATGGGTTTCCTCAGTAACACCTCTCTCTCCAGGTTAACCAGCCTAATAGTTGGGCTTAACTGTGAGTGATCATGGTGACAAAGACCTGCATCATTTTCCTCCAGAAATGCTATGTCTCTTTTATCACTTTGTTCAGGTCCTTACAATAATTCACACCTATACTACTTCTGGATCCTTCACTACCACTAGTATATCCTTCTATGTTGAACACCTATGGATTATTTATCCTTTGTTATCTGACCAAGAGTTACTACACTAGGTTTAAAAACACTTGTGACTGGGTAGTCAGAACTAACTTATCATTCAGAAGTGGGTATACACATCCCCAATGGCAACTAAATACAATGAAAACCTTTTTCTTCCTCTTTTTAACACTCACTCTTCTATTCATAAAGGGCTGCTGATACTTACCTACTGCCACACTGCAGGAGGTCTTCCTTGCCTGACACTGATAATAGGTCAAACCTGTTTTCCTCTCTCAATTTTTTACCTTACTTTTTCTACAATCTTTTGTCAGTTCCCAGTCATTCTTCCCAACTTATCGTTCTTCCTTTCAATCTCTATTAGGAAATGATCATTTGTTCCAGAATCCTGAGTATTTCTTGTGGGTCTAAACTCTTCCTCCAATACTTACAACAACAATACCACGGGAGTGCTCCATACACATTCTTCTTCACTCACCACTACACTCTCCAATGAAACCATCATTTCACTGCTCTACATGTAACAAACTTGCTATTTGTAAATTCCCATATTATTTAAGTAAAAGAAAAACTAAATCCCTGATAACTCTAAGAAGAAAGTTAATAATGACACTACGAAAAAAGGAAACAGCTTTTAGGCAATTTAAGGAACAAAGGATAGGGAAAGTTACTCTTAGAGTGACAAACTTTGATGTGTGCACACCTCAAGAATCATACGGCTAATTCCCCATCACATGAATAAGGTGTTGCACTAAAATATTGTGTATGTTTCTGTTTATCACGTTTTTTTTTTTTTCACTCGTCGCAGCCTTCAACTTTGGTGAAGAATGAGCCATTTTCCTTACCTTTTGTTTTTTAAGAAGAAAGTTAAGATTGAATTTCGAGATTTTGGCCATTTATTGCACAATAGGTATGGCAGAGACAGTCACATATATAGATACAAAATCTCTCCAACTTTCTCATGCCCCTTGCAGAAGCTTGATACATGAAACTCTGATGACAATCCTACATGAAACTCTGATGACAATCATGTAGTCAAATTCTTGCCCCACAAGTTGAGACAGCTCTAGGACTCTATTAAGAGAAATAAGGATCCATTTGTGCTTTTTATAGCAAGTATAATGATTTGAGTGCATGGTGAGGATAAAATGCTCCACCAGAGGTCTTCCATGCAAGAACTGCATTGCATAGCTGCAGTGACAAGTTGCACCAGAAGGAGAAATTTACATAGAAAGTATAAATACTGGAACAAAAGTGGGTGCCTTTCATCAATTCTGTGTAGAGGAGGTATGAGAGCCATTCATCAGTTGTCAGTAAAACGACATATTTAAATTTTTACATTAGGAAAACTGAGTGTTCACAACTGTTTAATGAATTTTTCTAAGTATGCATTTTTGAGGTAGTGAAGGGGGAAAACTTGGTCAGTCTCGCTGATGATCAGATTGTTTCACCACCTCACCTCCAGTTATTTGCCATTTATCTAAATACAGGGCGTTCGCCGGAAAACGCAACCCTCCCAGTCTGTTGCCGTCGGCAACTTGCTCGGACAGCGGAGCCAGCAGTTTCCGCCACACGGCACCGTGAATCACCGCACTGTTTAACACCTCCGCTGCCCCAACAGTGCAGTGACGCAGTATAATTTGGACCCTTACATTGTTAAGAACGGTTTCTTTGCATTGTAGCTAGTTTGTGACTTCAGTCTCTTATTAATCAGTGTTGTGAATAAACGTTTCTTTGCGGTTTGGCTGGTTTGGGGCTTCATACTCTTACTAATCTGTACCGTGTTTGAGTGTGAGTAAAATTATGGTACGTTACAGTTTGCAACAAAGAATATTTCTCTACGATACATATGTGAAGAAGAAGTCGTTTAAAAAGTGTCGCAGTAAATTTCGTCGCGAATATCCTGGCGCTTTACTGCCAGCTAAATCAACAATTCTGCGTCTGGTTAAAAAAGTAAGAGAAACGGGTTCATTTTTTAACAAAAAGAGACTGTCGGTCAACCGTATTCTCACAGAGGAGAAAATTGACGATATCGCTTTTCGACTAGAACAGTCACCCAAAAAATCATTAAGTCAGTTAGGGCAGCGTGTGTCTCGAAATATGTTCAGAAGATGTGAAATGTGCATTACACAAGAGTGTCAACACTTCCAGCATCTTTTATAAGGTAAGCTAATGAATTACGTCACATTTAAATGCTTAGCACATACAAGTTTATGAAATAGTCCGCGGCCGACGGTCGAACAATGCCGGGAGCTGACCGCTCGCTCGCCGCGAGCAGTTTCTTCCTTGTAGCGCTAACAGTGGGTTGCGTTTCCCGGCGAACGCCCTGTATAATAAATTAAAAATACTAAAATCTATGTGCCTTTTGTAGTATCATTTGTCATTCAGTTTGCAGATGCATTACAACTTATCACAACATGTGCTAATTTTGCTGCTTGAAAATCCAAACTTCTGATGTATTTGAAAAAAATATATTAATTGTATCACGGTTTTATCTGAAACTGAACTGTAGCATTTAATAATGAGCCTAGCTGGACTAATAACATTGGGGATGTGGAAGAGAAATGTTTTAAACTGAGAGTGCCAACTAGTGAGAGCTATGAAGGGATGTATCAGATTCAAAACTGGGTAGCAAATCCTTAACCATAGCATCATTTGATTGTCATAAAAAGGCATAGAGCCCCTATTTTAGGCATAAAACACAGGAATTGATCGGATTGCACATGCTGGCAGCTTGATTAGTGTGTGGAAATTATCGTAGCGCACACTATGAACCAGGTTGAGTATCATTGGAGAAAATGTGGTGGTTGTACAATTTGGTGGATGTTTATAAAAGAACAAATTGACAATGAGGTGCAGATGGATACTCAGAGAATAGTGACAGAGAGAGTATTTACAAGATATTTTGGCTACAATTACTTAGTTGATATTGGGGAGAAATTTGAAAAGCTATGCTCAAAGAAGAATTGTATATTAGCAACCAGATTTTAGCCTAAGGAAGAAGGGAGTGCAAAACGGAGTAATTTAAGTCACTAATACGGCGCTCATGAAAACAGTTTAATAAGTACTGATAATTACTAAATTCCTCTTGCCTTCAAAATCAAACGATGCAGACACACCTAAACACATGAAATTTATCATTAACTATACATTATTTACATCAGAATTCCTGATTCACATAGCATAAATTATCACAATTAATTTCATCATATATCTCCAATGTGAATTGCAACTGGACTAAAACATGCACAATGATAGTCATTGTAGGGGAAAAAAAAACAGACCAATGTATGAACAGTTAAGAATTTAAAATTGTTTTAAAAAATTGACAAACCTTTGTAAGTTGACAATATTCAACATACTGTACTTGGTTATCACCATTTGGGTGTGAACAATTTGGGTAAAAATATAAACCATATTAATTCTTTAAAAAAATTTAACATATTTTAATATAAAATTGAAATATCTACCAAATTCCAAGTGAATGGACACTTGTAACTAATCAATGAACACAATTATTCCAGTAAATGAACAATATTTAAAAGAAACTAAAAAATGCTATTTTTTTAAAGATTAGGCCCATGTATCCAGTAACAAGATGTAAGTTTTGGCTAACTACTCAGGCTCAGATCAGATTTTTTACAAATTACATATCAGATCTTTTAAACTTTTCAGTCTCTGGTACAGTCTCTGATGATCAGGAAGATGTGGCAGATACAAGCTTTGGAGGCTACCATATTTTATCTTCTGGGATGGGTCATTTCCAATTAAGCCCTTGAACATCACACATACTAAAGGCATTTATTCAAATGTTTTGTCATTTGTTTGTGTTACGATATACAACAAACACATATGTTTGGTTAACTTGTATGTTGTCTACATTCAAAGCACTTCCTTCATTTTCAGAGTCTGTTTTTAGTGATATGAGATCCTCTAGATTATTAATAGGTACTATCACCAGAGTCATGCAATGACATCTCAATCTTCTGTTGATATCTCTTCTTCTTCTTCTAGTTTTCTTACCCACTTTTTAATGATTCCTTTCTGTTTCTTCAAATTGCACCCTTCTTTTTCTTGACTTCTCTTCCTTCTTTGATTTCTCTTTCTGCTTCGTGAATTTCATGTCATTTCTTTGATGTTATTGCTAAAGATATTTTTCTTTTTACTGTTTTTCTTAGATGGCTTCCTTGTTCTCCAATAAATTCAGGCCAAGAAAGGTGTTCTTTCCAAATATCCTCTGAACTTTGAGCTTTTCGTGAAATGTTGGATGTTGTTAGGACTGTCGAAGTTGACGGAATTTTTTTGAAGTTGTCTGGAATTGGTTGAAGATGGTGAAGTAGGCCTGTTAGGAGTAACAAGTGGTGTTGATGGCAACATAGGTTCAGTGTTAGGCTGGAGTTCACTACCATGATGCAAGTTTATAGTTTGATCATTAGAATCACATTGAATAGAAGGAGTTAACTCATCGTCACTGTTGGCTGGTTTAATATCAATTTAAAAAACTTTAGGACTAGCAGCAAGGTTGTTTTCAGTGTCAGTCATTTCTATTTATTTGATGTATTCCCATTCACCTCTCTAAATTTTTCCAAATTAATAAGAAAACACTGGACATCAATCAAATAAAAAGAAGGAAATGTGTGTTCATTCACTGTTAGTTTGCTTGCTTACCAGTGAATCAACACTGACCTTTATTGGTGCACTTACTGATTACAGTCAATATTCAGTAGATTGTACATTATCAGCAAGGTTTAGTTATAAGAAAAACCCACTCACTTTTAAAAATTTCACTTCAATGAAAAATTCCAGTTAAGTAACACCTGTTCATTTACTGGTTTGAGGTATATTTGAGATCCAGTAAGTGAACACCCCTCCTAAACTCTAACAAAGCCATGTTGCAAAAATTAAAACTATTAAAAAATATACCTTGAACTTGCTTAGTTGTAGTAACACATATTAGATGTCCTACATGAACATCAAGCAATACAAAATTCATTTTAAATTATGAGACACACTCTGCTTACCTTACTATTTTAGTGCTGGAACCACAGTCTGCATGAGCAATAACAATTTGCAATTTTTCTATCAGAAGGTCATATGACTCAGACAAACAATCAAGTGCAAATTAGATTCCAAAATGAAGTAGGAAGCCGGTGATACCAAAATAAAGGCTATACATAAAGAAATTTCATTATTTTTAAGCAATTTTCCCGTACTGTTCATTCACTGGTCGGGTTACCCTATCGTGATGTAAAACTGACCATGTAATTTATTCCCTTCTAGATACATGCAATAATGCATTATGGAGAGACTATGAAAGAATTCAAATTAAAGGCCCATTCACACTAACGGTCAGCTCAGCTCAGAATCCAGAATAGCATTCACACTAGCGGTCAGGTCAGATCAAGTCGTAGACGATGCCCATTTCATATGAGTTGCTCACAGCAAACGATGCCACTCTCTACGCTAACGTTAATTTAAATCGCATTGATTTTGGATAAAGAGAATAGAATCAGAAAGATGACGGTTAAGGTTGAATCCAGAGCAAACAGATCAAGAGATAAAAAAAAATTAATTATCTACTGCCTAAGCCGTGCGAGACGAGTGGTGGGAAATGTTTTTGATATTTTAGCTTAATCATTTTGAATTTAGAAAATTTAACTCTCCTCGAATATTAATTGAAAACATAATTTTAACAACATGTATTTTGCACAATTGTTTACAGAAGAATAAAATTTCATGTCACGTAGAAAGTGAATCTCAGGATGAACGAGAGGAACCCTTTTGATACAAAAAATAAATTAACCATTTTTTTAAATTCTGAATCAGAATCTGTACCTTGGCAATATGAAAACATGTTATAATATTTGAATTTATATAAAAAAATTTCCATCTTTCTAATGATTAGAAATAACATAGCCTACTGTTAAAACATTTATTATTTTATTTATTACTGTTTTTATTGCTTATGAGCAGAAGTTTTTAGAAGTTCGTCACCTATTCTGATCTGATCTGACCTGACCGTTGCACGTTCACACTAGCGGTCAGCTCAGGTCTTGACCGTTGTTGATTGGTGGCGGCCCAATCTTCAGTTTGACCTGCCTTGTCCTGACCTGAGCGGACCATGTAGTGTGAATACTGCCATTGGATTACATGTATAGCAATTTTTGACCTAAGCTGAGCTGACCGCTAGTGTGAATGGGCCTTAAAAATATGCATAAAACATAAGCAAATGTTTAGTGGAAATCGTCACTGAAAAAAGAAAAAGATGACATGGCACAAAGTAAAAGTACTAGGCCCTACCCGTAAAGGTTTTTTTTGTTTTACTTTAATGCTATATATTATTACTGTTATTATTTAATGAGTAGCTTCACTTAATTATATGTTGACAATTTTTCAGTTGGAAAAACTTACCAAATTATCATGTTCAATTCTTTTTTGTAGTCTCTGCCTGTTGATCGCTGAACTTGCAATTCGTGGGCAGCTCACTGGTGGTGCTGGTCGCTTAACGCGGGGTTTTAGGTTTTCTTCTATTTTTCGTAACAGTATTTGGTTTTCTCTTTCGATTCCTCGTAGCTGCTCATTTGAGAATGACATATTTCTACGAGGAATATTTCTTTTTTTCACAGATGAAGAATTGGAACTCCTGTACTGCACTTCCGATTCTAGACTGTCCAAGGCATATTGCAGAAACTGGAGAGGTTTCAACTCCTTTTTGTTAAAACTTTCATTATGAACTTCCTTCACACACTTATCTGCTGAATTTATTCTGCTATCTCCGTATATTTCCGATGTGGTCAAAGAAGAACATCCACTTGAAGAAGGTCGCGGAGTCACATCAGTGATATCCGAGGTAGTATCTGAGCTTGATGAATCTGGAGACTTTATTCTATCTTCTTCAGAAACGTCCACTTTCGTCTGATAAGCAATGCAGTTCATCAAGTCCTCAACATCGTTCGATTTTTTAAGCATATCCTTAGAAAGTTTAATTTTTACTCGTTTCACGCTTCGTTTAGTACAATTATTCTGCCTTTCATTTTCTTTCGATGTTTTGGATTGTGGAACATCGCGCATAACATCACCAGTGCCATCAAAAAAACTGTGATCTATTTCAATCTGATCGTTGCAATTAAGATTCGAAAAACACTCAGCAATTTTATCTAGCTTCAATGAACCTTCAGTTTTCGACATGTTACTTCGATCAGAAATAATTCCTTACAAATGCATATGCTTCACGCGGAATTTTTTTCACCGCATTACGTTATATGGGTAACCTAAGAAATTTGAATCAACCGAAAATGTATGAATCAACTCAATCATAAAGTAAAGTATAAAAATGGGACGCCTCTACCTTCCTTAAATCAAACATTAAACTTCCAAAACAACAAACATAGAAATGTTTGTTTACAAACTTCATTTATCAGTTTTAACATATACCAGAGATAACAATGCACTTGAAAGACGCTTGATAAGTATTAACTCTTTGCAGTTACTGTAACTGGAAAAGTTTTTGCATGTAGATTGGAAATATATTGGAGTTTATCCTGAAACAAATTGAATTTTTAGTAATAGTCGTTCTTAAATGAAACACCAGTTACTACTAAAAATTGTTCAACCACTTAATTGTTACTTATTCAAATTTAAATATTTGTTTATTATTTGGTTATGGGATATTTGCATATTTTCAAAATCATATTTATATTTGAATCAAGTAACATTTCAACTTGGGGTGTAAAAAATTTCGCACTGCTGCAGCAAAATAACATTTTTGGATGGCGAAATTTAGAATGTAGAGCATGTTACAGATTAAAAATCAAGGTAATCAAACTGTTATTTGCATCTAAAAGTTATTTACGACTGTATCGCTAACTCGGTACTGCTACTTCCCAAAGGTGTCACTTTTAAAAACTGCAATTTCTGTTTCACTAATAAAAGTAGCTAATAAAATTTTTTTTGTTTTATTTTGTGAATAGAAAAGTTGTAAAAAACACAAGATCTATAAGTAAATATTTCAAACCTTTGGCGTAGCTAGGTTAACAAGGGCCCCAGTGAGCTGAATTTGAGAGCCCCGGTGCACGGTGCCACGTAGCCCTCCGATAGCTACGCCTCTGTTTCGAAATGTTCCTTATAGTGAATATCTTCACCATTGTTACTGGTTTTCTAAACTTGTCTGATATCTCATTTGTTATATTGTGTAGCTCTGTATATTGTATCCACTGTAGCAGTATGGATCAGGCATTGGATCGCAAGTGCCGCAAGGATTGAGCCTGTAGCCGTTGTAGAAGACTCTTTTTATATAGTTATGCCGGTCCGTTACTTATTCGTCAGGATGGATAAGTCGTATGTGGTCACTGTGGGCGTTAGCCAGTTTTACTTAGTTGGGGCATGTCTGCTGCTGCTCCCGTTCTTGGCACTCCCATCTCGGCTTTGGCTATCTTACTTAGACTATGTACCTGAACCTGGATACCTCTGACTTGCACTAATGAAAGACACTAAGTGTGTACATAGTTTTATTCTTTCATGGCGGGCTGTTACATTCGTCCATTGGCCACGAGCAGGACTCCAAGCACTTAGTAATATAAAAGACTGATGGACTTACATTGGTTATGGCAGATCAGCTGACTAGCGGGCAGAGCTGGCCTTCGTTCCCAACTCGATGTTTAACGCAGCATAGTGGCTGCTTAGTCACTCGAACTTGGCTTGACCGACTTCCCCCCGATTCGACTTGACCCCCGGAGCCTCGGTGAGCTCGCGCTTATATTTCATCAGTTGCGTACTCTGTCCTCGTTCTAAGGGCACTCAACTGACAGCTAGCATTTCTCGAAGCTTCTACACGAGCCCAGTTTCCATAACTATTGCTCGCCGACCTGGATTTATTGCTGAGCTGTCTTGCGACATCCCACGCCAGGCGCTTACTGCCTGCGACTGTCGCCGCTCATACACTATCATTATACATATTTTCACATCTCCCAAAATATACTGTAATTATTAAAACGGTCCACTACAATCTCTCCCTCCTTAATCGAAGACCAGCTTTGTCCCCAAAGCTTACTACTCTCCTCCATTGTTGAGGTTACTCACTAACTAGTACTAGTATACATGATTCGTGCTTGGATTCTTGCTTCGGGCTTACAAAGTTATAGCAACATTCTTTTATAATCGCAAATGCTTTATGGTGTGGCGTCCAATCCTGTATAACAACAAAGTCGATTCTTGTTAAAAATCGTAAGTACAAAAGACAAGGCAATAAAAGAGAAAATAATCATTTGACAAAAACAATAGAACATCAATGACAAAATTACAGTTCCGATTTAGTTGTGCAGTTTTCAGTGTCCTTAGCACTATTCTTGCCAGAAGATGTTAACGTCATTACAATTTATTCTGCGGTTGGTATGGGTCTCTCAATATCAAATCTTGTTAATTTTTATACTATCCCATTTGTAAATTAACAGTATCCAAATTATTACAATAGATAATGATACAATAGTTGTTAAAATCACAGTGGTTACCATGGTTTTGTGCCTTGATTGTAATTAAACTTGAGTTTCTATGGCTGCTATTGATTGATTATATTTAATTGAATCCCTTGGTTGTTGCAAATGTTTTGATAATTCTGTGCTCAAGATTGCGGGATTTGTTTGATTTAATTCCACTAATTCCGGACTAGGGTATGTTTCTTTACTGAAAGTAGGTAACACGTATTTTTGACACGACCAATAGATATGAATAATGGTTTTATGCAACACTGGTATCTCAACGTCAAATGAGGTGAGATTTTGAAAAGATACATCAATAGGTTAAATCCAGTATCCAGCTGCCGACTGTACTCCCATAATTCTCTGAAATTTATCTGAGCCACAATGGACCAAACTAATGGCGAATGAATAACATTATCTTGCTTGACAAACATTATACCACTCTTAAGGGGTGTGACTTGATAACATTGTATTGGGACCCTGCCCAGTGAAAGAATTAGTACTACTATTAAACCCTTAAAACGCACCATTATTCTTCTAATAACACCCTTGGAGAAATTACTACTAAAGGTTACACACCGACTGTTACTATACGATACTACAAATTCCCTAATAGATAAAGTTCTTACTACCTAAATTTTTTTTTTTTTTTACACCAAAGTCTTAAATCTAAAAGGTCTGTAATTAATGTTTTGATACTTAAAGATTACAACGATGTGCTGGTCACTGCTACGCGCGCATTGTCAGCGCAGCCCCTCGCTGTGTCGACATACGTCACGCCGCGTGGTCAGCAACACACTTCGCCGCTCGACCTGCGGAACATTACACCACAGCGAAATTCTGCACATCGGTGTTTACATGACACAACAGCTGTGTCGGACAACAATAAACACACAACTTGCTATTGTATACAAAGCACTTGACACAGTTTTAACTTGCACTTAGGTTCACTCAAAAAAATGATTCTCTTGACTAGAATTCAACACAGATTCGTTGAGTCGAAACCAACCCAGTTTATAAGGTTTCATTAAAATTTTAATTCACAATTCTGGTCTAACTTTAAATTGCTTTACTTATTGACACTAAAATTCTTATCTTTGCAATTACTGTTCCACTTCCTCCTTGGCAGCACCTTTGCAGGGTTGAAACAATCATTATTTACAGCTTATTCCCCAGTTAATTACTCCTTATTTCATAAGTTATCTGAATGATTCTGTTGCAGTGATGTGTCCCTTTTCCACTTTCTTTTGGTGGTATAACTTGTTTCCCTGTTACTCACTTGCTTGTTTCCCTCAAATAACGTGTGATTACATTGTAATTGGATTTGCCCCTCGCGCGAGATTAAAAGCGTTATCTTATTTGCTTTTGTTACGGAACTCCCATTTGAACTGTTTTAACGATTCTCCTTTTAAAGATCCTTATCCATATTTCATACTTAAAGGATTAATTACAGATTATCCCATAATTTGCTATCATCATACGTGAATGAGTTACCAACTACTACCCAAATAATGATACACTGACATTGGAACCATACTGAGTGAAATTAACTCGAGGATAATTTTCTAGAAATAAACATGTATTTAGGATTGTGAACAAGTAACAGAGACCTAGAATGCTGGTTTGGTCTTCCAAAATTCAAGTTGACCTACTATGTCATTTAAAGAGATCATTTATCACTCCACCTGCCCTATTCTTTAATACTACCCGGGTCAGTTTTTCGGATTCCATGTTGAACAGTAGATACCACAATTTTAGGGGTGCAATGATTGGCAAATCGTACGCGGGATAACAATGCTGTATGTGTACACTTTTTGACGCTGTATTGATCACTCAGCCGTTGTTTCTCTCGTAGTCAGTGTGTGTGTGTTTCCTCTGCACTAATAAATATTATAAATGCGGAAGTAAGTCTCTGTCTTTTTGTTACGTTTAACGACTAAATGGCTTGACCGATATTGATTGAATTTGACATGGAAATACGTTGTATCTGTAGGATGGACACCGGACATTTTTTTCGGTATGAATAACAGTTGTAGTCACGAAGTTTTGAGAACTTATCGAATGGTGACAGACAGACGGATGCGTGTGTTAGTCTGTAATGTTGCTCAAGCTGTGCTTCTCGCGCAGTCTGTTAAAATATGATTTGTTAGTAAATTTCGTTTAGAGACAAAACTTATTATTTAGTCTAGATGTCGATTTGCTCTGCACTGTACTATTACTTTGTGTCTACCTAAAAGTTTCTGGCACCAGTTTATTTTGTCTTTTTTTCTGACATGCCTTGCGAGCGTAAACCTGGCCTAAGCAGAGCACAAGCGGCTAAAGTTATTAGAACTCAAGAATCGGATGCTCATGCTGATGAAAGAAGAAAAGACCAAGCTAAAATAAAACTGGCCTCAGTTAAACCCTTCTCTCCCCTATATCCCCGCACCTTCGTTTGTTTTCTGTTTTGGAAATTGATTCTCTTCATGAGACAGGTTCGATGGTAGAGTGATAAAGTGATGACTTTCCTGTCATATTATGTCGACTCGGTATTGTTTGGTGCAAATCGTACGTTACTAACAGCTTCCTATATCCACTTTTGGCAATGAAATTCGAAGTCAACGCTTACGAAGTTGCGGAAGCAGCTAGTATACTATAAAAGGTGGTGATAAAATTGAACAACATTCATTAGGGCACTGTGGAAGAACCGCGCAAAAGAGTGTAGTTAAATAAACATTCGTACTCACGTCAAATGTCAACAAAGATCAAAAAGCTTTGTCTCGCGATTAAAAATTTCCACCGGCGGGGCGGTGTAACGGTTAGCGTTCTCGCCTCGCATTCGGGAGGACGGCGGTTCGAATCCCCGTCCGGGCATCCAGATTTGGGTTTTCCATTGTTTCCCCAAATCACTCCAGGCAAATGCCGGGATGCTTCCTTCAAAAGGCCATGGCCGAATTCCTTCCCATTCCTTGCCCCCATCCTTGCCGCCATCCTTTCCCGTCTCTAAAGACCTAGATGTTAAAAAGAGACGTAAAGCAGTTACAAAAAAAAAAAAAAATCCCAATAAAGTATTCAGTGAGGTATTATAGAGCAGTTATTCAAAACTGCAATCAATCGGTTATACAGAAATAAAAGTTTATGGTGCTGTTATATCCACAGCGAAGTGCTATAACAAACTGATTTCTCTGCGGATCTGTTTTGCGGTCAATATGAAATTTCATCACGATTTCTTCACAGGCGGCGGTATTACGTGGCTTTGATGGGCGGACTTAAAATTATAAGGATTTTGCTGTCACCATTTTGGTTAATAAACGCTTAAAAAGTGAAGTTTTCATTTTCAGCCTTTCATTTTCAGCCTTTCATTTTCAGCCTGTCGTTTCCAGATCATGATCCTTTAATATTTTCCGCAGACTGATTTTCGTCAACCTTCTACAGCAATTTTCATACAGCAGTCGTCCAAAATGAATCTCCACTTTCATCAACTGCTGCATTCAGACATCCAATTTTAGAAACTTAATACCAAGTCTTCTCATATTTGAGGCTAACAGCATTCTCCTCTTCAAGATTTTATTGACATTTACGTGCTTTTGGTGTCACTATTATGACACTTGACTTCAGGCATGAGGGAATCTGAAAATATTCTTTTGTATAGAGTCAGGATTGAAACATCCTAAAAATAGAACTGATCAAAATATAACCCCCACCAAAAAAAAAGAAGATGTATGAGTTTGAAATTAAAATTCGTAAACAATGAAAGTAGTCGATCGCGATATTACAGTCAACTAATTTTAAGATTTTTTTAAAGTGATGTAACAGGGAGCAAATGTTTAGGGAAATTGCCACCGGAAGCAATCAAAGTTGTAAAAGAAAAAATTGAACGAGGCGTTAAGATTTCAAGAACAATCATTATGCTGCTATTGGCTGATGACTTTGTCGTGCTAGAACAATCAGCAAATCAAGGCTATTTAACAAGTAGTTGCGCAGATTGACCTTGATACTGTGTGGACATCATGATGTGCGATGAGTGTGCTGGTTTTCAGCACTAATTTTCCAGCTTTCACTAAGCCTCCGATAGATATTTCTGGAACATTAACAATACTTAAACAATTGAATCATATATAAAAACAATCAGAATTAGTACATAATCATTTACAATCATTGCAAAATGGTCAGAAATGGAAATTAAAGATACTTAAACACAAACTCAATTTAATTTTTTTTTAAATTGCAATGGAGCACAGGCTCCGGTGGCAATTTCCCTACACACCCATCTTCCCCCTATCCTGCAACCACCTACATTTGCCCTCAACAAATTTTATCTTTGAATTCTTTCAAAGTTTTCTGTAAATTATTCATCATTTCTCTTGGTAACTCATTTCAATCCCTGACACCCTTACCTAAGAAAGAGAATCTTCCCACACCCTTGTGCCTGAAATCGAGTGCCAGCTTGTGGTCATGGTCATCTTTTCCTTCCATGCACTACTTTTCATACCTATTGCAATATCTTTCCATGCCTCATCGCCAGTATACGCCCTGTACACTCCCATGACCCTCCTCATCCTCCTCCTGTCTTGCAATGAACCCATTTCAGCTCCTTTACCATATCCGTCACTGATTGCATTCTGCGATAATTTCCAGAAACAAATCTAGCAGGCCTTTTTTGCACCCTCTCCAACTCCTGTATTTGATACGTAAAATGAGGGTCCCATACTACACTACCATATTCGAGCAATGGTTTGACCAGAGTTTTGTAACCCAATTCCTTTACTTCTCCCATACATCCCCTCATCACTCTCTCCAACAAGTGCAGAACTTTGAAACCTTTTCCTACCACCTGTCCAATGTGTCCAGCCCAGTTAAGCTTGTTATCAAAATGAATGCCAAGATATTTACATTTCAAGTCTTCAGCAAGCAATTCTTCCTCCACCTTATATTCATAATTAACCTTTTATTTTTTATTTGTGTATCTAATAAGCTGACTCTTCTTTCCATTTATCTTCATCCCATGTTTACCAAACCAACTAGATATCCTGTCCTGATCTCCCTGAAACTGTTTACAATCCTCTATCGTTTTGATTATTTTATATAGCATTATGTCATCTGCAAACAATCTAATTTCAGATAGTAAACAATCAACACAATTATTCATTAGAATAATGAATAGCAATGGTCCCATTATGCTACCCTGTGGCACACTCATTTTTACTTCTACTTCTTTTGATACTACATTTCCTACCCTAACTTTCTGTTTTCTACCTTTTAAAAATTCTTCTACCCAGAAAATCATCCACAGAAATTCATTTAAACTGTAGCAAAATCGTCCTTCAGACATCGTAACGTGGATTAATACTTGGCATTACAAACATTTAAGCAATTCTCTTGCATAGTTATGATCTTAAACATATTAAATGGCCTCTAAATAATTTCTTTTCATGCAACAAAATCTATTTACCTTGATTTACAGTAAATGCAAAACAAACATATAAGATCCTATTCAACCAAACTCTAGCTTACTACAACAGCTCCACAAAATACAATTCCATTCAAGTTATGTTTGAGGACTGTTACAAGCTCTATGAAACTAATGTTGAAGTAAAAGATTGGACCGTATGAAGTAGATAGTTGAGGGAGTAGGTTGTCAGGGGTATGTTGAGATGAACAGGATAGCGCAGACCAGGGAGAGGTGGAAGGATTGCTTTATAGTTGTCGAGACACTTTCAGTATTGTCAAGAGAGAGCGTACTGGCTGTTTTGCGGACAGTGATCACTGTGTGGTCTGAATCACGACTAATGTTGGATGTGATTCCTCCGTGTTGGACACGGTTTGAGAGGAGTTGGCCAACAAGTGTTGGAGGAATTTAAGCTGCCCGTCTTTCTCAACGCTATTGATTTACGAGATGAGCTTCGTCGGCTGTAGCAACCGTGGGCCTCTCCTTTGAATGCGTTCCAAGTTCCGAGCAGATCTGTTCTAGTCAGCCGGCTACTACCTGCTCTTTTGCTGTGGTACATTTGTCTTACCCTGAGCGTACCTAATACCAAATTGCTGTAAAAATTAACTGTTGCATTATATTTCAAGGTGAAACACACTGCATGCCGCGCTTTGCTATCACATGCAGAAATTACTGGGAATACTCTGAGAGGAAAACAAGCTAATTACTCGTGTTAGACAAGTAAACAGTGATAAAGTGTAATATACTGATTAAGACAACAATACGGTGAACGTAGATGCGGGGGAAGTAAAACCTACCCACTGGCTTATGTAAGTCATTTACATATACTAAAGGGTTTTACCTTTATTGTTTTATTTACACAATATGCAAATCCTACTTTTTGGTCAGTTAACAACAATTACAAATAATTCTACAACATTATCTTCACCTTAAATTGATCTTCAACACCTTTTGAGTGAGAAGACACGTGTTTTAACATATTTTTATTCCAAGATGAATTTTCACGTTAGACCTTTCGGTTATAAATCTTACTCATCTTTTTCAACACCTGAAAAATAACTCTTATATTATTACCTGAAATTTTGTCTCGATTTCTCCTTTTCAAAAATCAGTAACACTACGAAATCTTTTTAGAATTCTCCTTGTATTATAACACACTTTAAACAGTATTAATATTTAACATTTCACAAGTTTCAAATACATCGATATTTCTCTAGTCCCCAGCGTACAAATTAATTTCAGATCCGTTTGGCCTGCTAGATTATTTTCCTTCCGTCCATACATTTTCATGCTCAATATTCTTCTTCTATCAAGTCCTTAATATTGATCTCATGATGCCTTCATCTCCATATAATTAATCTCCATGGTTAATTCACACATATCTCGTTGCTGCCAAGGAACCTTAACATAAACTTTTTATTCACATCTTTTAACATTCAATTTATATTTTCCACACACAAAATAAATATTTTGATATCTTATTTCTTAACAATTTGTACCTTATAGGTAGGTACGTATGTGGTACAAAGTGAAAAAATCCTTTATTCTGAACTATGAAATTACAACTGATGGCCAAGGCGAGAACGATCTTAATCGTCTTGTTTTTGTTTTGTTGTTGTTGTTGGTTTTGATTATGGCTTTACGCCTCATAAAGTCAAAATAAATTGAGACGGGAAAAGACAGGGGGCAAGGAACGGGAAGGAATTCGGCATTGACATTTTCGAGGAACCATACGGCATTGCCAAGAGTGATTTCGGGAAAAAGTGGAAAACCGAAGTCTGGAATCGAACCCACGTCCTCCCTGAAGCGAGGCCAGATCGAACGATCTTGAAAGTGGGCTGGCTAGTAAGAATGGGATAGATGATCTTGGTGACAAACTGCCTCTCGCTTTCAAGCATCAGGGAATGAGAAAGTTTTCTTTTGTAGGTGAGGGAGTCAGACATCCACTACACTGGATCTGGGAAGTACAACGGGACCATGTTCGAGTACTGGGCCACGCGAACAGGCCTTCCGAATTCCTGTTTTAAGGCGGTTTCCTGTTATCACCTAGGCAACGGTCACCAATCACTGCATCAGAAACTACACATCTAAGAAAAAAAATCACGAAGGAAACATGTTACATGCTTCGCAGACACATGGCAATAGAAGCATTCCGCCCTTAGTATACAGGGTGTTACAAAAAGGTACGGCCAAACTTTCAGGAAACATTCCTCACACACAAACATGTGAAAATGTGTCCGGAAACGCTTACTTTCCATGTTAGAGCTCATATTGTGGACGGCTGTGATACAATACGCCATTCTCCAGGGCTGCATCAGCGCATCAGGGATTCCATGCGACGGAGGTTGGATGCATGTATTCTCGCTAACGGAGGACATTTTGAACATTTCCTGTAACAAAGTGTTTGAAGTCACGCTGGTACGTTCTGTTGCTGTGTGTTTCCATTCCATTTAATGTGATTTGAAGAGAAGTAATAAAATGAGCTCTAACATGGAAAGTAAGCGTTTCCGGACACATGTCCACATAACATATTTTCTTTGTTTGTGTGTGAGGAATGTTTCCTGAAAGTTTGGCAGTACCTTTTGTAACACCCTGTATACTCTCTAAATTTAACACGCTGGCTCTAGTTTGGTGGAGCCTACGCCTTGCCGCCTCCCCCCCCCCTCCGGTGTCTACAGTGGCTGAAATGAGATAAAAAAAATAAATGACTCTGGGATTAGAATAAAATATTACCGAGGTAGATGCTGTTGCTTACCAAAAGCACTGAAAGAATTTAAGTCACGAATTTAGTCTCACACAAAGTAGTAATTAATAGACACAATTATTAAGATTGATTTAAAACAAAAACGAATTGCACAGAGTTTAAAAGTAACAAAGTATGAGTGTTTAGGTTCTTGCTGAAACAACATGACAGGGCGATTTGACCCTAATTGTACAATCTGCAATTTTTAAGAATTTCTGTTAGATCTAGAGGGTGTTAGAAGATTATTAAACATGGACAAAAAAGTCTCTAGAGAGGACTAAGATTTATTCGCTCTGAGAGTGTGTGATGTTGAAAGTAGTGACGCCCTTAAGAAAAGTGTCTAGCAGTGATGTGGAACATTGTTCTAATAATTGCTCCGCCTATACCTTGTGCACTTTGAATTGACGCCTCAATGTCCATGTTCCCCTCCTACCGTTCCCACACTCAACCACCCCCACCCTTTGCCTACCCTTCGAAACCGAACTCTGTGTGCAGAAAAGCGAGTGACAAATTTCCCCTTCGTTAGGGGTTAGGTAGGTGGGGGCAGAGGAGTGGGGATAGAACAGAACTGACCTTTAGCCGCCTCTGTCAACTGAACGCACGCTTCGGTTCTGTTTGAAAACTTGGCGAATTTGGTGGACACTTAACGTTCACGACTGTGTGACAAGGTATGAAAAGTCGATTCGCTCCATCTGCGTCTCAAATGGTGCGCGTAATGGCCACAGCTGGGAGATGTTAGTAAACAAACGGCTGTCCACAAAACAAGACATCAGGTGGAAGCAGCCGAGACAGTGAGCGTGTAGATATATACATTGGAGCGTACTCAATTCGGGACGAGATGCCATAAGAATTATTGAGTGTTTTAATTGTGAAAGACTTCCTTGATTGTTCATTAAGAAAATGACATGCAGCTTATCTGAAAGGTTGCCAGTTATAGTCAAGTCGCATACTTTTGAGATTACCATGGTGGAT
>JARYHS010012519.1:159608649-159657649 GCA_031002005.1 Vandiemenella viatica | reverse complement strand
ATGCTATTCTGGATTGTGAGCTGAGCTGAGCTGACCGTTAGTGTGAATGGGCCTTTAATTTGAATTCTTACATAGTCTCTCCATAATGCATTATTACATGTATCTAGAAGGGAATAAATTACACGGTCAGTTTTACATCACGATAGGGTAACCTGACCAGTGAATGAACAGTATGGGAAAATTGCTTAAAAATAATGAAATTTCTTTATGTATAGCCTTTATTTTGGTATCACCGGCTTCCTACTTCATTTTGGAATTTAATTTGCACTTGATTGTTTGTCTGAGTCATATGACCTTCTGATAGAAAAATTGCAAATTGTTATTGCTCATGCAGACTGTGGTTCCAGCACTAAAATAGTAAGGTAAGCAGAGTGTGTCTCGTAATTTAAAATGAATTTCATATTGCTTGATGTTCATATAGGACATCTAATATGTGTTACTACAATTAAGAAAGTTCAAGGTATATTTTTAATAGTTTTAATTTTTGCAACATGGCTTTGATTAGAGTTTAGGAGGGGTGTTCACTTACTGGATCTCAAATATACCTCAAACCAGTAAATGAACAGGTGTTACTTAACTGGAATTTTTCATTAAAGTGAAATTTTTAAAAGTGAGTGGGTTTTTCTTATAACTAAACCTTGCTGATAATGTACAATCTACTGAATATTGACTGTAATCAGTAAGTGCACCAATAAAGGTCAGTGTTGATTCACTGGTAAGCAAGCAAACTAACAGTGAATGAACACACATTTCCTTCTTTTTATTTGATTGATGTCCAGTGTTTTCTTTTTAATTTGGAAAAATTTAGAGAGGTGAACGGGAATACATCAAATCAAATAGAAATGACTGACACTGAAAACAACCTTGCTGCTACTCCTAAAGTTTTTTAAATTGATATTAAACCAGCCAACAGTGACGATGACTTAACTCCTTCTATTCAATGTGATTCTAATGATCAAACTATAAACTTGCATCATGGTAGTGAACTCCAGCCTAACACTGAACCTATGTTGCCATCAACACCACTTGTTACTCCTAACAGGCCTACTTCACCGTCTTCAACCAATTCCAGACAACTTCAAAAAAATTCCCTCAACTTCGACAGTCCTAACAACATCCAGCATTTCACGAAAAGCTCAAAGTTCAGAGGATATTTGGAAAGAACACCTTTCTTGGCCTGAATTTATTGGAGAACAAGGAAGCCATCTAAGAAAAACAGTAAAAAGAAAAATATCTTTAGCAATAACATCAAAGAAATGACATGAAATTCACGAAGCAGAAAGAGAAATCAAAGAAGGAAGAGAAGTCAAGAAAAAGAAGGGCGCAATTTGAAGAAACAGAAAGGAATCATTAAAAAGTGGTTAAGAAAACTAGAAGAAGAAGAAGAGATATCAACAGAAGATTGAGATGTCATTGCATGACTCTGGTGATAGTATTAATAATCTAGAGGATATCATATCACAAAAAAAAATTCTGAAAATGAAGGAAGTGCTTTGAATGTAGACAACATACAAGTTAACCAAACATATGGGTTTGTTGAATATCGTAACACAAACAAATGACAAAAAATTAGTATGTGTGATGTTCAAGGGCTTAATTGGAAATGACCCATCCCAGAAGATAAAATATGGTAGCCTCCAAAGCTTGTATCTGCCACATCTTCCTGATCATCAGAGACTGCACCAGAGACTGAAAAGTTTAAAAGATCTGATATGTAATTTGTAAAAAATCTGATCTGAGCCTGAGTAGTTAGCCAAAACTTACATCTTGTTACTGGATACATGGGCCTAATCTTAATTTTTTTTTAAAAAGTAGCATTTTTTAGTTTCTTTTAAATATTGTTCATTTACTGGAATAATTGTGTTCATTGATTAGTTACAAGTGTCCATTCACTTGGAATTTGGTAGATATTTCAATTTTATATTAAAATATGTTAATTTTTTTTAAAGAATTAATATGGTTTATATTTTTATCCAAATTGTTCACACCCAAATGGTGATAACCAAGTAAAGTATGTTGAAAAGGTTTGTCAATTTTTTAAAACAATTTTAAATTCTTAACTGTTCATTCATTGGTCTGTTTTGTTTACCCTACAATGACTTATCATTGTGCATGTTTTAGTCCAGTTGCAATTCACATTGGAGATATATGATGAAATTAATTGTGATAATTTATGCTATGTGAATCAGGAATTCTGATGTAAATAATGTATAGTTAATGATACATTTCATGTGTTTAGGTGTGTCTGCATCATTTGATTTTGAAGGCAAGAGGAATTTAGTAATTATCAGTACTTATTAAACTGTTTTCATGAGCGCCATATTAGTGACTTAAATTACTCCCTTCTTCCTTAGGCTAAAATCTGGTTGCTAATATACAATTCTTCTTTGAGCATAGCTTTTCAAATTTCTCCCCAATATCAACTAAGTAATTGTAGCCAAAATATCTTGTAAATACTCTCTCTGTCACTATTCTCTGAGTATCCATCTGCACCTCATTGTCAATTTGTTCTTTTATAAACATCCACCAAATTGTACAACCACCACATTTCCTCCAATGATACTCAACCTGGTTCATATTGTGCGCTACGATAATTTCCACACACTAATCAAGCTGCCAGCACGTGCAATCTGATCAATTCCTGTGTTTTATGCCTAAAATAGGGGCTCTATGCCTTTTTATGACAATCAAATGATGCTATGATTAAGGATTTGCTACCGAGTTTTGAATCTGATACATCCCTTTATAGCTCTCACTAGTTGGCACTCTCAGTTTAAAACATTTCTCTTCCACATCCCCAATGTTATTAGTCCAGCTAGGCTCATTATTAAATGCTACAGTTCAGTTTCAGATAAAACCGTGATACAATTAATATATTTTTTTCAAATACATCAGAAGTTTGGATTTTTAAGCAGCAAAATTAGCACATGTTGTGATAAGTTGTAATGCATCTGCAAACTGAATGACAAATGATACTACAAAAGGCACATAAATTTTAGTATTTTTAATTTATTATATTTAGATAAATGGCAAATAACTGGAGGTGAGGTGGTGAAACAATCTGATCATCAGCTAATACACAGCGACAAGTCCTCATAAATAAATGGAGACTGACCAAGTTTTCCCCCTTCACTACCTCAAAAATGCATACTTAGAAAAATTCATTAAACAGTTGTGAACACTCAGTTTTCCTAATGTAAAAATTTAAATATGTCGTTTTACTGACAACTGATGAATGGCTCTCATACCTCCTCTACACAGAATTGATGAAAGGCACCCTTTTTTGTTCCAGTATTTATACTTTCTATGTAAATTTCTCCTTCTGGTGCAACTTGTCACTGCAGCTATGCAATGCAGTTCTTGCATGGAAGACCTCTGGTGGAGCATTTTATCCTCACCATGCACTCAAATCATTATACTTGCTATAAAAAGCACAAATGGGCCCTTATTTCTCTTATTAGAGCCCTAGAGCTGTCTCAACTTGTGGGGCAAGAATTTGACTACAGGATTGTCATCAGAGTTTCATGTATCAAGCTTCTGCAAGGGGCATGAGAAAGTTGGAGAGATTTTGTATCTATATATGTGACTGTCTCTGCCATACCTATTGTGCAATAAATGGCCAAAATCTCGAAATTCAATCTTAACTTTCTTCTTAAAAAACAAAAGGTAGGGAAAATGGCTCTTCACTCACCAAAGTTGAAGGCTGCAACGAGTGAAAAAAAAACGTGATAAACAGAAACATACACAATATTTTAGTGCACACCTTATTCATGTGATGGGGAATTAGCCGTATGATTCTTGAGGTGTGCACACATCAAAGTTTGTCACTCTGAGAGTAACTTTTCCTATCCTTTGTTCCTTAAATTGCCTAAAAGCTGTTTCCTCTTTTCGTAGTGTCATTATTAACTTTCTTCTTAGAGTTATCAGGGATTTAGTTTTTCTTCTACTTAAATAATATGGGAATTTACAAATAGAAAGTTTGTTACATGTAGAGCAGTGAAATGATGGTTCATTGGAGAGTGTTGTGGTGAGTGAAGAAGGATGTGTATGGAGCACTCCCGTGGTATTGTTGTTGTAAGTATTGGAGGAAGAGTTTAGACCACAAGAAACACTCAGGATTCTGGAACAAATGATCGTTTCCTAATAGAGATTGAAAGGAAGAACGATAAGTTGGGAAGAATGACTGGGAACTGACAAAAGATTGTAGAAAAAGTAAGGTAAAAAATTGAGAGAGGAAAACAGGTTTGACCTATTATCAGTGTCAGGCAAGGAAGACCTCCTGCAGTGTGGCAGTAGGTAAGTATCAGCAGCCCTTTATGAATAGAAGAGTGAGTGTTAAAAAGAGGAAGAAAAAGGTTTTCATTGTTTTTAGTTGCCATTGGGGATGTGTATACCCACTTCTGAATGATAAGTTAGTTCTGACTACCCAGTCACAAGTGTTTTTAAACCTAGTGTAGTAACTCTTGGTCAGATAACAAAGGATAAATAATCCATAGGTGTTCAACATAGAAGGATATACTAGTGGTAGTGAAGGATCCAGAAGTAGTATAGGTGTGAATTATTGTAAGGACCTGAACAAAGTGATAAAAGAGACATAGCATTTCTGGAGGAAAATGATGCAGGTCTTTGTCACCATGATCACTCACAGTTAAGCCCAACTATTAGGCTGGTTAACCTGGAGAGAGAGGTGTTACTGAGGGAACCCATGAGGTCAGTCACGTGGGTATGTGTGGTTACACTAGGCATGGCCAACAGTTAAATAGAATTGGTTTTTTGATGTAAAACATCTATTGGCGTGCCTTGGGGGTAAGACCGACTCGGCATGACGCTCTCTTATGCTGTCATGGACCCTCTCCGCCAGCACTCTCTACTCCCTTTTGTTTTCAAAAGAATTTTGTCTGAAGTGCTTAAAGATTTTAAATCAGTGATAGTATTATTGAGTTTAAATATGAGAGACAGTTACGATCAAGTGGCCAAGGAGAAACAAACAAATTAAAGATTTATCGAAGTGCAGGCTGCAGTAAAATGTTTAATGTGCATTACATGTGCACACATTTGCTTTATGAAACACAATCTACCAATTCAAACCAAAGGTTAAGTAAATCATCTATTAATATATTATTACCATTCTATTTTAATTGTTCATTTGAGGTTAGAAATGTGCATACTGATGCCATAATGAGCAGTTTTTTTTTTTTTTTTTTTTTTTTTCCTGCACATGCTTAAAGAAAACTCAGGATATATGCATAATCTTTCTTTGAACGTAAAACTAGATATGGAACAACAATTGATGCCATATTTTCCAAGATACCTTGATAACATCATGTCTAATACTTTTGTTACATACTTCAGTTACTATCAACCAATCATTTCTTTAATACTGTCTCATACACTTTCAACAGCTACTATTACAGAAATCACAGAAGATACATCAAATCATATTCTGTAACTGCATTGTAAAAAAGTCTGTATTAAAAATATTTATTTGTCTTTATATTCTGTTTATTATATTCTTATAATAAGAATAAAAAGAAAAATATATTTATTTTATTACTGAAAGTCTGTGTTTTTATTTATTTTACTCCATATTCATTTATTACTTTTCTTCTATTATAAACCAGTAACCATCAATTTTGATATTTCATTTCTGTTGGGCACCACATGCTGGCCACAGTTTCTTCTGTAAGGTCAATCTCTTCCAGTTATGACTGCCTTTCTACGATTAGAGGGTGGTGGTGGTGAGGGGATAAAACTAGGTGACCAAAGGGCCAGTGCATATGTATACAGGGTGGTAGAAGTATCTAATATCAAAGGAGTAAGTGAAGTTGCAGAAGCTTTAAAAGGGAGAGCTGCAATAAAGGAGATGAATGATGATAATGAGAATATGTCAAAGTTATTTATCAGAGTACCTGTAGTGAAATGGAGGAATATAATATTCAAAATAATAGAATTCAATAATTTAATAGAGATTCATGAACCACAAATTGTTGTAGGGGTAGAGACTTGATTAAAGGCAAGACTGCTAGACAATTTTTCCAAAAGTTATAAAGTGTACCACAGAGATATAATTGTTGGTAGAGTGGTATTCATATTGATTAGGAAGCACTAAGGTAGGAAAGACCATCTGGAAAGGAAGCAGGATTAATAATAGAAGAGAACAGAGATTATATTAAACTTTAGCGAAGGAATGACAACAAAGATGATAGAACAAGATACAAGAAATTGAAAAATATTGGATGTCTTCCAGTTATAAAGTACTGTTATAACTATGTGGGGTCTCAGTTTACAGAAGTGACTATGAAGCAGTTGTGAAGGATTGGTAAAACAGTGTCAAAAAAAGAAGTTGAGTAGAAGTACTGTTATAAAAATGTGTTGTGGCATGGAATAGATATTTTGGAAAATGATTCAGTTGTTTTACAGAGCTCAGCAGTACGGTGTAGAGGAAGGAAAATAATTATCCAAAAATAAAAGAAAGCATGGATAGTAAGAATGCTAAAGAAATCTGATGCTGCTAGTGTTGAATTGTTATCACCTATTGTAGTTGATACCAGTGGAGTTTTGTTTACATGAAATTCATCCAAATAGGGAGCAAAATGTTAAGAGAGGTTCCTATTGCAAAATGGACGTGTCTGTAATACTGTTTATTAACATTATGGACTCTGCTTATTTACTTCATGGATGTGTTCTCTGATTCAATTTTCTATGTCTGTTCAAAGGATGTACCCAGATGCACCAAATTCTACATAATCTCTATACTTGTAAAAGAGAAAATTTGTCTGTTGGTTTGTTTGCTACTGAAAACTAGGATATTATGTGGGAGATACATCAGTTAAAATAGAAGCTGATGTGAATAAAAATATCACATGATAGTAAAATCAGTTGAGGATAACATATTGTGATGGAATAAGTTTTGTAGTCCTGTATTTGTTTGAGGGAGTAATGCATGGAAATTGAGGGAACTGAAATAATATAGTGTGGAACCAACATTATGAGTACAAAAACAGGAGATGGAAGAAGTGTAAATGAGGGCACCTAGATAATAGTACATACAGTGAGGCAGAGGGTGATAGCTATGCTGTCTGTGCCATGCCATTTGTTGTGACAGTACTGCTTGCTGCAATTGGACTGAATAATGCAGCTGAGCATGATACTGCTGCTCTCATTGAGATGATGTGGCATAGTGGCACTGGAACTGCTCATGACCTCTGCACACCATCACCATATTGTAAGGTCAGCGTCTACATATTCTAGGAGTGTGATGCTGTTAGTATTGAATTGTTATCATCTAGTGTAGTTGATGTCAGTCAAGTTTTATTTATAAACAATTCATCCAAATAGGCAGCAGAATGTTGGAGAGGTTCCCACTGCAGATGAGATTGCTCTGTATAACTTTTCCTTAACCGATGTACTCTGGTTATATACTTCATGTACGTGTTCTCTGATTTGATTTTCCATGTCTGTTCAGAGGTTATACCCAGATGCACCATATAATCCGTAATCCCTATACTTGTAAAAGGAGATAATTTTTTAGCTTGTTCACTACAGAAAACCAAATGGTTGAACTTATACATTTCAAATTCTACATAATGATCTGGTAGCAATAGATGTTTTGTGATTGGAGACTTTCCCGGCGTATTGACGAAATGAAGTCCTTTCAGGTGTCCAGCTGGATGGTGTTGTATAAATACAGCGTTTCGACAGCTGGCTCTGCTGTCTTCATCAGGTATCTTGTAGGTGTTGCAAGCTGACTGCTGTCACCACCTTGACTGGCTTGGCCACAAACCAAAATGAGCCAATGATATTAAAGAGTGCATTAACATCAAAAAATAAACATGGCCCACAGTGAAAATCACTATTATGATTGTCAGTCTCATCGTAGGAGATGGTATGATTAAAAGAAATATTGTCAAAAGCCACTAACAAGTGCTTACTGTTGTATATTTTTATGTCAGCTCCAACATAACTTGTTGTCTTAAAATTATATAGTATTGTCATTTTCATAAAGTTATCACTGGCCCAATAACACAATTCAACAATTTTCTAGTGTCAAAAACTAAATTTGAGTCTCAATAATGATACTTTGGCCTTGAACAAAAATTATAATAAATATCATTGATGAAGGAAGTTAATATTGGACTGCGTATAATATAATACTGCTTTCCATACCAAAATGACTAGCACTTGGTCTTCACCTTCAAAAATATCCACTTGACCACTTACTCCACAAATAAAATAGGACAAGTGACCTCTCAGACCCACCAAAATTGACGCAAACTACACGGCTCCTTCGCCACAAAAATAAGACAAATGACCACACTCTTCCTCCAAAATATAACTAGTGGCCACAGACACTGGTCTAACAAAACTCAACGAGCGGCTACACGGGCCTTCCACAGACAAAATGACACAGATGCCCTTGTACAGCTTTGTACTCATGGCTCAAAATTTATTTGTTTTCATGTCTTGTCTTTGTAATTATAGGGCAAGAATTTCGGCGTCCACACGATGTTTCTGAAATTTCATTATAACCTACAACTTCTAACTGTACTCCATTTTGAGTAACAAAACATCCTGTATTATTATAAGTGTCAACAGAGTGAACCCTGTGACACCCAGTATTGTTGAAGAATGACTTTCTACAAAGCATTTTCACTCTGTAGAGTACTACTGTTCACTCATTGCCAAATACAGTTCAGGTCATACAAAATGTTCTTCCTCGGATGAAGAAGATTTTACAATTATTTCTTAATATATTTTTTACCCATGCAAATTATGTGTATTTTGTCATTTCTTTAATATTAAACAAGATACTTGTAAAGACAACTATTCTTATATCAAATTTTGAAGGCAATAAGATTACTGACATCAGTTTTCCCATCAGAGATATAATGGCTCATGCTCCTTAACAATTTCTGTAGAAATTTCTCTGTTTGCAGATTTTGCTCAAGAAACTTGAAAAGGTGAAAGGAACTCTCAACACAAGGGCTGGTGCCAAAAAGCTCTGAAAATGAAGTGACATAATTGTATTATAACTTTACAGAAATTGAATATGCACAAGTGTGTAAACTGTTGAAATTTCACAAATTTTATTTATTTATACATATTATTTATTATTTGTCTAGTCAAGCACCAGAGGACCAAAAATATTATACATGTATATTTTTCATAAATTTATTTTAAAATATATTTATATAATCACTATAAGATTTGTGTAGTTTCATTTATATTTCCTTCAACACCTTCTTTTCATTAAAATTGAGCATTTAATACTTCTTTAAAATTAGTCAAAATGAATAACAGGAAAATGCAACAGAAAAAAATGGTTTATGAAGAGGCAAGGGAAAAATTAGAAAAAAAGGGGGGTTCACTTTCAAATGATTTGCAGGAAAGAATTTTAAATCAAAATGATTTAATTTAGAAATTTATTTATTTGCCCTTGTAATTATAATTTCAACTGGGAGACAATATTTTTTTAAGTTAACAGAAATTTTATAACTGACTTACAGTTGTAATAATTAGAACAGTATTGCTTTAAGCGGTGAAAGTAAGCAAAAATAGAAAAAGTAAATCCAGCACTTACCATAGATGAAGGAAAGAGAGCAGCAAAGAACACAAGAAAAACAAATATACATAGTACCACACTTTGATGGTGATCCATAGTCTTGTGAGTAGATGAGACACATGGCAAGATCAGATGTGATTAGACCGATGGCCGCCACATTGATGGGCTGGTGAGGGTGGTAGGTATTGCTGAAAAGGGCAGGGGATATTGCAAAAGTATTGAACATAAGATAACAAAAAGAAAATAAGAGGAATAATAATAACTCATATAATCTATATGTACGTGAATAAATAATTATAAAATTGCTGGCTCTTTTTGGAGGTTGAGGCATCAACAATACATTGGTAAGCTGGTTCCCATCTGCATTGTTCAGACGTAGATATTATTCCTTCAAAGAATCTGACAGCCCTCACTGTAAAACAGTTTTTAAGGCAGTGAAAATAAGAAAGGATAGGGAAGTACATTTACATAAGAATGAATGGCCACAGGCAAACATTTACACAAGCAACCTAGACCATCTAGTGGCACCCCATGCCAGTTTTCACAATATGAACAACTGTTTCACAGTGAGTGCTGTCAGAACCCTGCAAAGTGCATTTTCTTCTGGGCTTAATAACACATTTTTGAATCTTATTATTCCTGCATGTATTTTCTGCTTGCGAAGTGTTAAGCTAAGTGGGTCACTTTTAATTCTCATTCACTGGAAGTACTGCATGTGTCACATAATGGGTAACTGAAATGTATGTTGAACTCTTTAAAAAATATAGCTTCGTAAATATCAATACTTACCAGATGTTCATTATACATCTCACAGTTCATTTAGTACATTTTAATGATATTAAAGTGATAAGGAAAGTAAATTTTGAAATGAGGAAGCAGGTCTCGTGGCCATATGTTCTATTCCAATTAAATTAAAGATTTCTCCATAGAATAATAACTTGATTGTTCTTTGAAAGATTTACTATCCTCACATAGCTATCATATGTTTTTTTATATAATTTGTGAGAATGATTGACATGTTTTTCCTGATAATGGAGTGTACCATTCCAATTTTTTTAACAAACACTGTGATTTATTAGCAGACTCTTTAGACTGCTTGATACTCCAAAACTTCAGCAATGTTTCTTCTCCACCAGTTTTAGACATAAATATAAATCCTAAAGGCAATGTGCATCACCTTCGTTCTTCCGGCTTTTCATTATGATGAACTGTAGTATGTGCAGCAAGGCAAGCCTATGTGGATTTCAATCAACCAATGTATTGTGAATGTCTGAGCCTTTTAAATTACCAAAACATTTGTTTCTACAATTATGTTTTTCACTGGTTTCAAAGTGTTGGGCTTTATTTTCCTAAAAGCATCAATGACATGTCATTTTTTCTTCCTCAAGGTTAGTACAAACACACTCAGATTTGGTTACCATGTTTCCGCTTCAGCTTTTCTTGTAAAACTGTCATGAACATATCTATCATTAAAGTTATGATGTCATTAATGGCCTGACAAGAATTAATTAGAAATTTAAACATATTCCCCAACTTAATCACAGAGAATAAGAGTAAAGAAAAACTTAAAAATGGCACTCTTGATGTGCTAGCCCCTTCTTTTCTTGTTTAAAGAATCATTAACCAGTGATTATGGTGACTGAGTACATTCTTGACCTTTGTAACATGAAAGTACTGTACGTGTCATATATAATGCAAAGAAGATGCTAATGTTACCTGAAATTTTCATCTTTACTCTTCATATTACTTTCATTAATTAAAATATAACCAAGTGCCACAAGTTTGAAGTTAAAATGCTTTCTTTTAACAGAATTTATTTCATGATGTAAGGATGTATGCGACCTACTAAACAAAATATTCTCCATGCTTATGTGTGAAGTCACCTGTATCTAGACATCATACCTTAAATGGCACAAGAATTTTTTTAAAATTATTTATGTTGCATATTTTCTCACACAGAGTACAGCCATTATGTTGGAGTAAGTAACATAAGCCTCACCATCTATGCTGCTGATGGTAAAACTCAAATGTGTACTTAGAAACTCTCCAGTGACATTTATCTGACCTTTAATTCCTACAGTAAATTGTTTAGGTTTCTTTTCATTTACTATGTTCTGTCCCCGATAATCGATAGCCAGTAGGCTGAGTGGGCCTGGAACTCCAATCATCCACCCTATAACTAAACAACCTATTGCATCAGCTGTGTACTTTTAAATATGTAAAACAGGGTTACAACCTTTTTAACAATGTGTGAGATACACTACTGTATGCAAAGCAAAAGAATTAATAGTTAAAACTTGGCTTGATGATGTCAGAACTGTTGCAGATTTACAGAAAGTCCGTACCAGTGATGGGTTTACCTGCATTATGCTTCCTTAAGAATGCAAAGGAAATCACAAGGTCTGTGTGGAGGAACAATGTAAAATTTGCATCTGTGGAATTTAATGCAGATACTCTCAAAGGACAGATTTAAACATTAACCTATTAGGATCAGTAATCTTTATATAAAGCAAAACTTATAGCAATGCATGTTTGTATCGCTTTGGAATGATTGATGACAATAAATTGGTAAAAATACAATATCCTATGATTCTACCTCTCTAACTTCCTATAAAATAATATTTCAGATGAGAAACCACTGAGGATCGTTGCTCAATCCATGCAGTTTCCACATAAATGTGGAAATTATGATAAAATTAAAACCTTATGAATAAATATATTGTGAGTTCACGCATGATAGTAGAGATAAGGTGGCCTATCTTCGTACAAACCCAATTTAAATGTAAACAGCATGAATCTGACTGCAGGGGAAACTTTTCTCATCACTGCAAATGCGACATGCACTTCTTAATTCACATGTCTCCAATGCACCACTAGTCAGAATAAATGGCCAGAAGTAAAGAATTTACACCAGAAACTTAGCCAATCCAATGGACAGCACAATGCCAGTTCCACAACTTGAAAAACCTAAACAATTGTTTGGCAATGAGGTGTTATTTTTTCCCAGACGCTACAATCCCTTCTCAACTCTACATAGTTTTAAATATCTACTTATTATTTATTACTGCCAACTACTAATTGTAACAAATTTTGTTTAACTTAATTGCAATGGAATGTACACCCCAGTGGCAATTTCCTCACACTCACATTCCCTATCCTCCTCTTGAAGCTACCTATTTTCGATCTCTTTTAAATTCTTTCAGCTTGTTTTGTAAATTATACATCACTTTGCTTGCTAATTTATTCCAATTCCTGATCCACTTATCTGTGAAAGAAAATTGTCCCACACCCGTATGCCTGAAATCAAGTGCAAGCTTGTAGCCATGGCCATCTTCTCCCTTCTGTGCACTTAATTCTTCCATGCCTCATCACCAATATACGGCTTGTACACTCCCAGCATTCTCTTCACCCTCCTCCTGTCTTCCAATAAATCCAATCCCAGCTGCTTTACCATGTCTGTTACTAATAGTGCCTTACAGTCATTTCCAGAGACAAATCTAGTAGCACATTTTTGTAACCTCTCCAAATCCTGTATACAATACCCAAAATGTAGGTTCCATACTACACCACCATAGTCGAGCAATGGTCTGACTAAAATTATGAAACCCAATACCCGCTGATACTCTCATCACTCTCTCCAGTAAGTAAAGGATTTTGAATCATTTTCCTACCACCTGCCCAGTTGATATCAACATGGTATGCCAAGATAGTTACACTTTCATTCTTCAATAAGCAAGCATTTATCTTAAATCCAGGTTGACTTATGCAGCTGGATATCCTGTTCATGTTACCCTGCAGCTGTTCTTCTCCCATTCTGATCCTATTATATAACATTGTTTTATCTCCAAACAATTTAACTTCCGACAATAAACCATTAATACAATCATTTAGTAGAATACTGAATAGCAGTGGTACCAACACTACCCTGTGGCACTCCCAATCTCACTTCCACTTCTTCAATACTGCAGTGTCAACCCCAACTATTTGCTTTTTACCCAATTTTTCTACACAGAAAATCGCCTTCCTTCCATTTACTGAACCTTTCCCTAAATTTTCTCTTCAGTTCTGAAATATATGCCTTTTTTAATCTTCTTATAACCATCTTCAGTTTTGGCCACTAGTTTACTGAACCCTCTAACTTCACCAGAACTGCTTCATGATATTCAATGTGCCCTCATGCCTTCACTGACGGCAAGTGTTGAGTTTACTTTCCCTATGCTTCATTATTTTTATTACCTCAAAGCACTTTTCCTTTCTAAATGTTTGCCAATGTATTTTCACTGCCACAAGGTTTTTTTCCCCAGTTATTACATTTCTTTTATTTCAGTATCACTTTCAGAAGTTGCAGGAATACAGATAAAGAGTTCCAATGAAATCCAAATTTTTAGTCATGAAACCTGGTGTGTGCATCCCCGATCCTCTTGCCCCAAGTTTTCTCTCTCCACATGAATGAGATTTTAACTGAACTATTGTGAAAAATTGAAAATAAGATAGGATAGGGAAAATAAACAGTTACCCGTCACTTACCACAGATGAAAGCAGGAGGGCGAGACACGTAAAAACACAGAAAAACACGAATTGCACAATATTTCGACCTTAGTCTTACTCATGTGGGAGGCGAGACATATGGCAGGGGGAAAGATGTGGTCACATCCCAACCCGCCACATGAATGTGGGATGTGACCACATCTTTCCCCCTGCCATATGTCTCGCCTCCCACATGAGTAAGACTAAGGTCGAAATATTGTGCAATTCGTGTGTTTCTGTGTTTTTACGTGTCTCGCCCTCCTGCTTTCATCTGTGGTAAGTGACGGGTAACTGTTTATTTTCCCTATCCTATCTTATTTTCAGTGCCTCGCGGCAGTTTCTTTGTTTCCTTTATCCTATTGTGAAAAATGTATTTCATAGCTCTCCCTGCCCTTTTTCATCTCAACCAAGTGGTGGGTCTACTTTCCTTATCCATTCTTAAGCTACTTCAGTATTTAGGCAAATACACAAGCTGCCTTCTGCCCATTGAATTAGCAGTTGGGTTGACAAAATAAGCAATGTCGATTAAAACATGGTCCCAGTTCACATGACAATTAACTTCCCATATATGCATCCCGTATTTACATCTGCTTTGTAATTTACAATCTCCAAGCTCTCCAAATACCCAGTTATTTTGATTGATGACTAGAAAACTGACATCCAAACTCAGAGCTTCCACAACTATCTTATTATCCAACTCAGTAGTAAAACATTTTTCAGCCTATCTCGTTTAACATTAGAACCCAAAACATCAAATATGGACTGTTTCTCTCTATAGAAACACATATAACAGTTCTTCTACAGGTTCCGTAAAAACTGAATAAGGACATATATAAAAGCATCTTTGGGAACAAAAATTTTAAATAAAATATTGTTTTTGTATTAAATGTATTTAAGTTGTTTTTAACATGCCTCCATAAATTTATAAATATATATACAACTTCTTGTTTACAAATGTTTGATACAAAAAAGTTTTACCTTTTGCATTTCATCACTACTCCTTAAAACAGAAGGTTATGAAATATGCTCCCTAAAACTGTTTCTTTATTTAAAAGTAAAAAATAAAAGTTCTCTCTTAAAAACATGTACGTTTTCCAATGAAATGATCTTGTTACAAAACAATGAAATACTGAATTTCATATCTGGCAGATTAATTGAACTACAAAGACAACAGTCTTTTAGCTAACCAGAACAACCATTTGCTAATTCAAGCAACTGTAAGATAAGCACCAGAACCATTTCAGTCTATATATGAAATACAAACATTTTCCTTAAAAACAGAAAAATAACTTCTAGGAGAAAATATAGCAAAGTGGTAAACTCTGAAATAACAAGCTGATAAATTAACATCAGAAAGTTTAATCTTTATAACTAATGCCATCTCTTTTAGCACGATGTTAAATTAACAACAATTAAAACAGTAAATGCTTGTAAGTCTTTCAATTAAACAATGTAATGTAAAATAGGCACTGTGGTGTTTTAACATGGAAGTTAAGTAGATTAACACGCATCCTGACTACTTTTTAGGGGCAGGTGCAACGAATGATGATCTGAAACAAAAATATGACAATATTATATATAAAAAAGAATTACTGATGGTAAAATTATTATTAAATTTTATGAGGAACAATTGATTTTGCCAAGAGTCAATGTAAAAACTATTTTTACAGATTTAAATAATGAGACATGCATAAGAAGGAAATTAAAATTAATGTAAAAAAAGATAATATACTAGTACAAATATCATTATCAAGAAGAAACTACAAAGACCAAAGCACTGAACAAGATGAATTTTTTCGTAGGTCATTTTAAGAGCAGCTCGCTGTTCGTGGGAAAATTAAGAATTTCAAATTGACATCTTGAATACGTTTTGTACCAAATATCATCACAGCAAACCTGTGTGGCAACGTTTTGATTTCCAATACAAGAAGTTGGGTTTCAATCCCTACAGTTCCAAAATTTAATTTTTTTTTCTAATGCCCCTTCCCCCCTCCCCCCCCCCCCTTTATTATACATATTTGAAGAGTATTGTCAGTGCAGGGGGACCATTGACTGATGCATCTAGAAATTTCTATGGCTATATCAGGAAACTGAGGGGAAGGGAGGATGTAGAGACACTTATAGATAAGGATGGAGAAGAAGTTACTGACGATTTGAAAAAGGCAGAGATTTTAAGTAACTGGTTCAGAGAAAGCATTAGGGAAAATGAATCAGAAACAGGAGGGTCTAATTTGGAGAACGAGCTTAACAACACAATTAGAAATGACGATAGTAAAAAATTTGATATCCATCCTGAGGAAATCATGAAGGAAATAAGAAAGCTGAAAAAACATAAAGGGGCTGGTGAAGATAATATTACTACAGATATCTTAAAGATAGCCGGATGTGACATTGTACCTTATCTTGAAATATTATTTAAATTGAGTCTAGACACTTGCTGCTTACCACAGGACTGGAAAAGTGCAATAGTAGTACCGGTACATAAGGGAGGGGTGAGAAATAGAGTTGAGAATTACAGGCCAATCAGTTTGACATCAGTGGTAGGTAAATTAATGGAAAGATTGATATGCAACCACATCAGAAATATATGTGAGGAACGTAATTGGTTTTCAAGCAGGCAACATGGTTTCAGGCAAGGATATTCATGCGAATCTCAGTTGGTGGGATATATGCAAGATATTTCAGATGAAATGGACAAGGGAGGCCAAATTGATAGTGTAGCACTAGATCTGTCTAAGGCGTTTGACAGAGTAAGCCATAAAATGGTAGTAAATAAGGTAAAAACCATTGGAGTGGATAAGAAAGTGATTTGCTGGGTAGAAGAATTTTTAAAAGGTAGAAAACAGAAAGTTAGGGTAGGAAATGTAGTATCAAAAGAAGTGGAAGTAAAAATGGGTGTGCCACAGGGTAGCGTATTGGGACCATTGCTATTCATTATTCTAATGAATAATTGTGTTGCCTGTTTACTATCTGAAATTAGATTGTTTGCAGATGACATAATGCTGTATAAAAGAATCAAAACGATAGAGGATTGTAAACAGTTGCAGGGTGATCTGGACAGGATATCTAATTGGGTTGGTAAACATGGAATGAAGATAAATGCAAAGAAGAGTCAGCTTATTAGATACACAAATAAAAAACAAAAGGTTAATTATGAATATAAGGTGGGGAAAGAATTGCTTGCTGAAGACTTGAAATGCAAATATCTTGGAATTACTTTTGATAACAAACTTAACTGGGCAGGACACATAGGACAGGTGGTAGGAAAAGGTTTCAGAGTTCTGCACTTGTTGGAGAGAGTTATGAGGGGATGTACGAGAGAAGTCAAGGAATTGGGTTACAAAACTTTGGTCAGACCATTGCTCGAATATGGTAGTGTAGTATGGGACCCTCATTTTACGTATCAAATACAGGAGTTGGAGAGGGTGCAAAGAAGGGCTGCTAGATTTGTTTCTGGAAATTATCGCAGAATGCAATCAGTGACGGATATGATAAAGGAGCTGGAATGGGATTCATTGCAAGACAGGAGGAGGATGAGGAGGGTCATGGGAGTGTATAGGGCATATACTGGTGATGAGGCATGGAAAGATATTGCAGTAGGTATGAAAAGTAGTGCATGGAAGGGAAAAGATGACCATGACCACAAGCTGGCACTCGATTTCAGGCACAAGGGTGTAGGAAGATTCTCTTTTTTAGGTAAGGGTGTCAGGGATTGGAATGAGTTACCAAGAGAAACGATGAATAATTTACCGAAAACTTTGAAGGAATTTAAAGAAAAAATTTGTAGAGGGCAAATGTAGGTGGGTGCAGGATAGGGGGAAGATAGCTGTGTAGGGAAATTGCCACCGGAGCCTGTGCTCCATTGCAATTAAATTAAATATAAATATTTGGCAAATCTAAATAATCGTCACTTTACATTTTACTTCAACTTTTTTTAGTGACAGTTAAAAAACTTTGGATTTCAAAGTTTCTAGCCATTAAAAATAACATCTCTCTCTAGGCGAGTGAACGATAACACTCGAGTCTGGCATTTTGGATAATGCAGGTTGAAATCCTTGTCTGGTCATCCAGATTTTGTTTTTCCACAGCTTCCTAAAATCACTCCAAGCAAATGCCATGATGGTTCCTTTAAAAGGTCATGACTAAACTTTGTTACTGGAATCCAGCCCTTTTGTGGCTCTAATGACTCCGATTATGCGGTGTAAGCAAAAAATTTAAATAAAAACTGGCCTAATGTAAAAAAATTATAAAAGATGGTATTTCATCCCAACAAAACCCTCTCACAGTTTATTCCAATGTGGGATCATTTTCAACAAAAATCTGAACCTTACATTTTTACTATTTATTCATCACATATAGTGCCATTCTTCCCCTCTTTTCTCTCTTTTTTGTAAATGAGGATCTCTGGGATATGAAACACATCATGGTTAACACTTTTGTGCCTGAGCCTTCTGTTCTCCCAGGTGCTCAAGTAAATGGCCAATTTTCGCGATTTTTAAATTTCAATAACTTCTTATTATTAACGCTACAGCTAAGAAACTTTCATATTATTTTAGTTTGACCTGTACACTTCTTATGTATATGTGGTATGATATCAGGAGAAAGGTAACAAAGTGTTTATAATCAAATGGACGAGTATGTATTTTCAGATTTAAAAAAAAAGTTTTACAATCACTTTACGGATCATAAATTTGTTTTGTATGGCCGTCCTTAAAACAATCAGGCATGCCGCATGCATAATGCCACTTTACACTCCTGACTCCACTAAGATGTTTCTCTTCTTCCTGCCTTCCCAGTTTGTCCCATGCTTCTCTCTGAACAAACTTTACAAACCGTGTTGGGTTTGCTTTCTTCTCCACAAAGTGTCTTCCCTTGAGTCTATCACTTACTGTAGTTATCAAAGACCGTTTCAGACGTGCCTTTGATAACAAGAATCTCTCCAACCTGAAGAAGAGATTTTTTCAAACTACATTTTTTTTCTCTTCGGCATTTCATATCTCCTTGTAAATAACATAGGCGTTTGTCAAACACATCACAAACATGTGAAAAAATAATTTCTTCCACCATTTGAACTGTTTCCTTGTAAATGGATAATAAGCCACCATTTGATCAGTTTGATCCACACCTGTTTTATATGTATTGTAGTCCAATACTATATCAGTTTTTAGCTTGTTTACCTGTCCCTGTTTACTTTACACTGATACTTCCGACATTGTTGCCTTGTGACAGGTTGAAAGCATTAGCACATCTTGTGTCCTTCCACTTGAGGCAAAGTAAATGTTGCCTCCTCATAAATATCATTTCCCCACTTTTCATCTTGTTTTTCACAATATTATGCCATGGCAGTTCTGTCCTGTTGGGCACGCATGTGCCTACAGCAATAGTTTTCTTTTTCCATAAATGGTCAAATACTGCAGGAAAGCTATTGAACAATGGGTCATAATTCTGCTGTCCTCGTGGTACGTAATTGACATTGTTATTCAGATGCAAGTTTGATAAAATCGCTTTGAATCTGTCTCTGCTCATTACACTAGGGGCAAAGGATGAAAAAAGCATGGAATGTGTTGACCAGTAATCATGCAAGGACGATTTTTTGACAAGATACATATGTGAAATAATAGCAAAGAAATAATAAATTTCACACAGCTTTACTGGCTGCTAATTAGCAAATACACTGTTTGTCTTGAGAGTATAGTTTCTATTCATTTTACTTATTATAGATGAAGCGTAGCTGTTAGTGTCACACTTGATTGTTTTTATTATTTCGTCTGGCACAAAAAATACTAAAACAATCGAAGGCACTCGAGTTCTTGTTCACTGGTGCAGTAACTCCACTAATTCCTCAAAAAGAGGCAAACCAGCAAGACTACTGTCATCTTCATTACAAGATTGGCACATTTTCTTACATGGATGAGGCTCTTGTATTGCATCAGAAGCTACTTGGTGAACTTCGTCTTGTCCACTGATTTCATCACCACCGCCTTCCTCTGCATAATACAATATATTTACTTTGAAAATAATATCTTTTATACACACACAAAGAAAGAAATTCAAATAGAACAATTATAAATATGTAATTGTTCGCATCAAGTAGATTACCAGTAGTAAGCGTTTCATTTTTATCTGAAACACTTTCCCACTCTTCAACGTCTCCTTCAGAATCTGAATCGTCTATCACTTCATCTAAATGAGCTAATATTTCTTCATTCTTCAATCTTTCACCCATTATAAAAGAAATTTGCAGAGCAAACGACAATGAAAACTTCCTGCAACAACCTGTACACGTGAAAAACGCGGGAGTTTCTGTAGCCAAAATAATATAATTTACAGCTGAAGATAGTCTCAGAAATACTCGCTAAATGGCAGCACATAAATCCAGTCTCAATGTGGGTCACAACTGTCAGAACCTGCTCGGCACAGCTACTCTTTGGCCTGAATCCAGCCTGCTCTAGGGGAATGATTTTATTAAAGGCATTGTGAATCCGAGCCAGCACCATCCTCTCAAGCAGTTTATATACTGTACTGAGGAGAGAAATTGGCCTAAGGTGTTCTGGTGCAGTTCCTTCCTTACCCAGTTTTACAATGGCAATAACCGTAGCTTTCTTAAAGACAGGAGGCAATAAAAGGGCAAGCAACCATTTTCTTGTGATAGGGCCTGTATTAACGAGGAATTCTGTGTACAGGCCATCATGTCCAGCAGCTTTGAGACTTTAGTATATTTTAGTGCAGCATCCAGTTCAAAGTGAAGGGGCTTGAATATTATGGATTTATTTAATCAGTTCACTTTTCACACACCAAATTGTATCTCTATTTCCAGACACCGTAGAGGTCCTTAACAGGTGACTGGCTGTAACATTACAGGACGCTTCCACTTTCGTACCTTTCTGGTTGTAGTTGGCACCCAGTTTTCTGATTGAAGACCAAGCCTCTCTGGTTGAGTGTGTGATGTCTAACTTCTCAGTTGTTTCCTGCCAGAGTTGTTTTCAATGTTGGTTATGAGACTCAATTTCTGTAGATGGGCCTTTTTGGAATCCAAACTGAAGTAGTGAGAATATTATAGTGTGTAACATGTTTTATTACTCTAAAATATGTGAATTTTTCAAAAATCTTTGAGAATCATTGAAGTAAAGAAATAAGACAGTAGTTATCAATACAAGTCGCTTCTCCTTCTTAAATGAGGGTTTTACAAAATATGTTTTAGTCTATCTTGAAATACACTTTGCGTTAAGGATTCATTACAGTTGGGGACAACTATGTGACAGAAACAATCAGAACATCTTTTCAGTGATTTGCTTGAAATGTTATAGCCATAAGAATTTTTAGGTCTTAATTGCTTCACCAGTTTACTTATTTCTGAGCCTGTTATTGGTGTCAGTTGCATCCCTCCAAATCCATTTGGGAAAGCAGTATAAAGAAACCTTAGGGCTTTAGCTGGCAATTCTTTTTCCATGCCTAACTTCTCTACAACTGAAGTAAAATATTTGTTAAATCCCCTACTCAGATCCATTCTGATTTACAAATATTACAGTTTCTTATATTCCATATAGTTTTCATTTTATGGGTGGAACTCTATTATCTCTGATACATACATATTCTTAGCCTTCTCTTACTTTTATGTTTTACTAATTACTCTAATACTCTTTATAATTCACCACTTACCACATTAACTGTTTAAGGTGTTGACAACTTTTTTTTTAAATGTCATTCACAAAATGTTAGAAAAATACTTAGAAAGGAACAAAATTTTATACTAACACCCTGTGAAGTGTACATTTCTGACCAGAGTTCAGTATTTAAGGACTCTATGAAATGTTTTATATTGTTTTCGTTAATATTTCTTTTGTATACCCAACTCCATGATTCCCAAATATTTTGTAGATAAAAAGATCAGAAATATTTATTACAAGAACTATGCTTTAACTACTGTATTAAAAGATACCCCACCCCTCAAAAATCAATTGCAGTCCTGCTATGATTTCTTATTCTAGTAAGGAAATTTACAGTGACTTAAGTTAAAACACAACATCACTGCTTCTATATCTAGTCTCTCACTGCTATAATTGAGAGAGTCAACACTGAAATCTATACATCATACCATTTCTGTGGAGGAGGGAAAAAAAAAAAAAAAAAAGATAAGTTTCCAGAGGGAGTCTTGTAGATTGCTGTTCTTTACCACATTCCAGTTTTGTAACACAACTTTCAAAGTGCTGTTGTATACAATACTGTACTGCTACACTGAATATTATTTCTAACAAAAATGGCAACTCCCCCGTTCTCCAATCAATGGACAATCAAGTTATTCATTTGTCGGGCAAATGGTGTTCAAAGAAATACAGAATATCTGCTTCAAAATTTCTGGAATTTTGAATGTCTTTTAGCCATACTGTAATTTGATCAATTTCAATAAATGCTCCTCTTACATTTTGATGGAGAGCAGTGGTCTGAAGACTTTGATTCAATGATTTGGAGTAGTTTATTTTTTTAAGGGTAACAATGAAAGGAAAGAAATGCTGCGAGGCAATATTTACATTGAAAGGACAGGTAAACTACACCAAACACTCACCAAAGTTGAAGGGAGGAGAACAGCAGCAACACAAAACAATACACAAACAAAAATACAATTTTTCGGGTGAAAACCCCTTTTTCAAGTTAACAGAGGTAGGTGGCTGGGCTTGCACAAGACTTTCGTTCGATGCAGTTACTAATAGAACGCAATAGACCACTGGAGGTCGCTGGGGGGAACAACAATAATATAACCGTGAGTATAAGAAAGATTAAAATGGTAACAAAAATATAAATAAATAAATAAATAAAAATATAAAGTATAAACTGGCATATCAGTTAGAATTTGGTTAGTAGTGAGGTTTAATTTCTTTTAATCTTGATATATTTATTTTATTTACCCTAAAAAAGGTTACAACTTATTCCACTTATCACAGGAATAACTTTAACATCCTCTGATGCCACCAGCAATGAAAAGCAAAAGCTATCTTTTTTTTGCTCCTGAAATTCAGATGGAGTTCAGTATATCTGTCCTTCCCAATGCAAGCCACATCAATCAAGCCAATAAATGACTTTGCAGGCTGCCAGAGAATGATGTATTTGTATGCCTAATAAGATGTCACATCCAGGACATCAAGCATGCCCATAAATCCTACATTTCTGACAGGTGTTCCTGGAAATGTAAGCAGAATCTTAACTGAATAATTGAGATCCCTGCCAAGACTGTTTCCTCGTCCCTCCATGATTACAATTTGATTTCTTTTTGAGAATTTCCCTAAGTCCTTCACATTGGCTACTACGCTTTCAAGATATGCAGTGGATTTTAAATTATTTCAGACCTCATAATCAGGCCTCAAGTCGGACAGAACCATCTCATTAATTCTCCTCCCATGACTGCTTTCAGAAACCCTTTGAAAAGTTCTCCCTTTAATTAATTGAGGCCAGATCGTTCAGTTCAACTTGATGGTCTCTACAGAATATCTAAATTTTCAATCGGCTGAAAAACATTGGAAGTCTCTAGTTGGAAAACATCAGACAGCATCTCCTACCCCTCTTGCCAGAGCTGATTTGTTAAAGTACTTTCTGCAGATGCCAGATCTGACAGGAGTTTCAGAATCTGGTACTCCTGTTCATTTATTCTGCAGGGGTGAAAAATTCAGGCTATACCGATGAAAGAATCACCATTAGCAACATTGCTGCACCTCCAGTTTATTTATTTATTTCTCGTATCCAGGACATAACATTAAAAGTTGGGAAAAAAAAACAAAAACAAATAACATTTATTAATTACTATCAAACCATAGAACACAAATAGAATGTGACCAGAATTCTGCAATCTTGATGGCCTTCTGATTTGCCTAAAAGTGCACCTCCAGTGAAAACTAACCTCTGGCAAATTCCTTACCTAGTATCCATTTTGATAACCTCAGAAAAACTTATGAATTGAATAAGAAAAGTACTTTAAAATGATTACTTTTGAATTAATATCTTGTGTATCAGTTGCTTGAGAAAATCAAAAGTCAGCTTAAACTAAAAACTGCTACAAATCATATAAATCATTTGATACTTCTGAAATGTGAATTATATATAATACTTGACAACTACAGAAACTTAAAACAAAAGAATTTTTCAAAACAATTACAATGAAATTTGTTTGGCCTAAGAGACACTATTTTAGTCCTAACCTCAAATGTAAACAAAAATAAACTCTTATTACAATGACTGATTTCTGTTAAATAAAAAGGTTCACTAATACTTAAGAAATATACTCTAATTCTAAACGAATCTAAAACGGACTTGCAGTGGGATTCAGTCACATTAAAACAAAAATATAGATATTTGAAACTTCAATACGTAAACAGTACCCGCTATGCACTGAACCTACAATTTATATTAAGTAAAACAAAAGCACTATCACCCACACTACTAGAGTATTTTATTCTATGACATTAACTAAACTCACAACCATTTTTTAACTATATTAACTACAAATTACTACCATACAACACGAGATGTAAGTCCACACTAATGAATTCCAAAGGTTAGTCCTAGTGGACTCTTGTAGCCAGTCTCCAAACAATTTTAAGCTGAACTAAGATCTTCAAAACACATTTTATGAATGAAACTTCTTCAACCACTTAAAAAAAAATCTCGTAACAGGCATTTGATAGCACTGATGATTAGTATAGGAGTAAACCAATCATATTAAATCTAAAAAAACTGGCACACTTTAATGATGATGAATAATCGAGTTAATTTTTATAGTGTCACAGTTGGCCACTGTTGTTAACAAAAATGTAAATACAAGGATGACAGATTTTCCAAAAATTACAGTGCATCCATGGCTATCACAGAAAAAACATCTTCTGATGTTGCTTTGTGTGACCTGAGAGATACGGGACCTAGTTGGGTTGCCTACTGTGTAGATTATTAGCCATCCTGCATAAGCAGTCGAGAGTACAGCACGAGAAGGTTATCTAGCTCCATTGCTTATCAACTTGTACACCAGTGACATGCCTGAAACAGTCGACAATAAATTCTGCTACACTGACGATTTGACTGTCGCTGTCCAACTTGCCCTAAACATCTTGGTATCACCTTAGGCCATTCCTTAACATTCAAAAAACACCTAGAAAAACATGAAACATCATGAAGAAGCTAGCTGGTATTTCATGGGGAGCTGATGCAGACTTACTAAAAACAACTGCCCTCACCATGGTTTACCCTGTTGCCGAGTACTGTGCTCCAGTGTGGCAATGTAGAGCTCATGTTCAATGAGTGTATGAGAGGAATAACAGGCACACTAAAATCCACCCCAGTCCTCTGGTTACATATCATCAGCGATATACCACATCCAGAAGTAAGACACCAAGAAGCAATGGCACGTGAGTGAATAAAATTACATCAACCTGACTATCCACAGGATCTCCCAATCCATGAGGTCCTAAATGACCTATCTCCCCCCCCCCCCCCACTTGTTTTAAATCTAGAAATCCAATATGGCGCGATGTATTTGACTTAATGTCAAGGAAAAATGGTGACAAAGCTGGGACTCCGCATCTGTGAAACATCAAGATAATGAAGATCCTACAACTGGACTTACGGGATTACACCTGGGGCTTCCCTTTCTAAAGGTGTGTGCTTTTTTAAAATGAAGGTATTTATCAGTTAGACAACTAGCTTGCTATTCCTGTCATAGTTATATAAGAGAGGGGATATGTTGCCATTTAACTGTGAAAAGTGTAACTATGTTTTGTGTGTGGTAAGTGTATTTTTTTATGAATCAGAGATTAAGGACAATCCTAGCATTCGCTTTGATGATTGTGGAAAATCTCCTAAAATTCGTAATCAGGACAGCCAGTATGTGGGAGCCAGGACTTGAACTTGGCCCAGTTGTACCTACCCGATTTCAGTGTGGTGACGCCCCAACACATGAAGCCACACTGGCGGGTCTGTTCTATCATCTGTGATAACAATTATTTCAATCCAAATTGTGTGTAAGATACCACTTTCATATTTGACTTTTTTTTAATAGAAGCTTTACTTCAAATTTAGATGAACACACCTGACTCTAGGAGTAGGCAGCCTTGAAGGTGGTCGAGGAATGCCACTGGGAATTCTGGGCATTGGCTGTCCTGAACTTAAACCTGCAGGTTTAACCGCAGGCGCTCGCAACCTAGATGTGGGACGTGCTCCCAAATTTTCTGGTGGTCGCATAGCCGGAACCTGCAGACAAATATTAAATTAAGTTTTATAATTACATTCAACTTTTATCTTGGCTGTCTTTGGAACAGCAGTTTTAATATCAAGAGAGAAATATTTTCACAGAACTGTAGTGCAGTAGAATCAGACATTAAAAGTTTTATTTAAAACAGGATATGGACGGTAGCTTTGGAAACTTAATATACTGCCGCCAGAAGCATGCTTTTCTTGGTTATTTGAATTTTCCTTCACTCCATACTTTGACATTTACATCATTACAAGGTAATCCATATGTTAATAATATGCTCCTCATTTTTTGTCTATACAATTTTACAAATTTGATCTATTTAATATATTTTCTGAAGCATGTAATATCAATTTTCCTTTGGCTTTGAATAAACTTTCTTTCTCCCCTAATACAGCAAACAGAGAATAGGATAAGACACTACTGCATGGTTCCAGTTAAACCAATCTCGGGAGAATCCCTCTTCTATAAGATTAAGCGATCTTTGGAATTAGAAGCACATTTTTATTTATCAAAAAGTAGTTTGATTTTTAGAAGTCATAAACCTGTGGAAACAAATATCAACACAATCCTTAGTTTGTATGGTGAGAGGGGATAAGAATATGCATTCTCATCAGTAGCTCTAAGTTTTTGCACAGCAGACAGTTCCTAACAAGAGAAACAATATATATACTTCCTGTATTTTTGTTACACAAGTATTTAAAGTGGATGTATTTTGTTGCCTAAAGAAATGATACAGTTCAACAATCTCACATTATCCATGAAAATATTTGGATAACAGTGACAGAATAACTGTTACAAATCAAAATATTGTGGAGGCTTCATTTACTGATCTTCTTTCTAAGGATGCATTTTTTCCTCATAGTTTTAAGTCTCATCAACAGAGGTCATTACAGGTAAGAAAAGACTGGAGGCAAGGAATGGGACACAATTTACCTAGTCTTTTCCAGATTTGTCTGGAGTGATTTCAATAAACCACTGAAAACCAAAATCTGGATGAAGGGGATTTGAACCTCTGAGTGCCATGCCTGAGTATTACCACTTATCACAAGGTTCAGTGAGGGAGGAGTGGATAATGGTTGATAGTGCAGCTGGTAAGAAACCCTGTCAAAGGTGATCTTGACCACACCAGTTTACTAGCAATAAATTTCTAGTGCAGTATCAAAATTTGCCACTGACAATACTTTTTCAAGTGTGAATAATATTTCATGTTGTTGATATATATTATGCCAACTCCCACAATAGGCTCATGAAAAGGGTACGGAGTTTAAATATTTTGTTTCTTATATAATGACAACAAACCTTTATAATATTCATGCTCAATAAGCTACAGAAGTATCAATAATACTATATTCTCAACCAACTTTGGTATTAAATTGAATTACTTCCAGCAAAATTAGAGTTCTTAATCCATCAATGACTAATGCATAAGCAATAACATATAATTAAGAATTTAATTTACTGTATGGAAAAATTACTACCGCAGGATTTTTAAATTCAGGCTTAACTGTAGGTCGTATAAGCCTTAGCTCCCTCTGCGGCAATCCAGCACTTGGACGATATGGAAGGTTTCCTGAAACAAAAAAACAACAGAGCTACAGACAGAAAAAATATACATGGAGGTTTATTTCATTTAAAATTTGATACTTTTAAAAATCAAAATTCACAAAAAATATTTTGATTTCTGATGCAGTAAAAATACAGATTAAGAATTTTCAAGATTGGGAAGCACTATTGAAATTATCTTTAATTTGTTCACATGTTTTAAAATTTAAAAAACTTGCACACAAACAGATTTTTCAACCTATATCATAAATTATTCAGACTTCTCATAATACAAGTAAGGCTTGTTTAACAGTGAAAATTCACACAGAACTAACCATTTCCATTATTAAGCAATTGTGTTGAGCCAAAAGGACTCCCACTAGGACTTGAACGCATAGAACTGCGAGAACTTTTGGCACGGCTTTCTGCAGAATCGGAGTGGTCCGACAGATATCCCCGGTTAATTTCAGGCCCATTGGAAGGATGTATCGGGGATGGGAGATCCGTTTCCTGAAATAGAGCACCTGAAACAAAAAACGGACAAAAATATGTTGCTCAGCAAAAATTCTCTTTTCAGTAGCCAAATTATTTATTTTTAAAAATGCCATACTACTTTATTTTATTTTACACGATTTACAAAAAAATAAGCATTTTACTGATATTAAATATTTTACATTTATCATTAAAACATTAGTAAGCTCGATAACAATAAATACTTTGGATCAAATTCAAATATTTCAATCGTTACTGGTCCAACATATTGCTCCCATTTTTAGAAACTACAAGCATTCAGTTAAAAAGGCAATAGACAATATTTGGGACATATGAGAGGAGAAAGGTGTTGGTTGTTACTCCTCACCAAAAGAAAATGATTTGCTGGATGAGAAACAAAAAAGGTCAAACAAAACGAGGCTATGAAGACTACAGTCTCCAACAGGGGTTAATTTTCTTGCTCAATTTTTTCCCATCCCATATTTCTACTTTATCCTCAACAAATCAATAAAATAAATATAATGAATCACTTTAAAATCACAACTTTGTATGCAGCATGTCACATACATTATTTAATCAAGACAGCAATTAATGCACAATAAAGAAGCATTAGGCTTATAGAATAACGTGAAGAAAATGAAATAAAAATTTCTAACATTAAGCAAGATTGCCCATTAACAAAGCAGAAAGGAAGGAACCATTGCTATCAATAACAATTGGGATGACAATGACAGTACAAAAAATAAATGTTTGATATGTATTTGCAAGGCGCAGAACTGCAGTTCCTTGTTAAGGAAAGGCCTTGCCTAATATTAATTTTTATGCAATGACGTAATTGAGTCCTAACTTGCAATGATGTAAGTGATGACTTCTTTTTCTACCATTAGTATGGTTACATTAAAAGACTCCCATTCCCAGCATAAATCATTAAAAAAAAAAAAGAGTGACTTTTACTTAGAACTAGGCCAGCGAGTGTTTGCGACAGCTATCATCAAATCAAAACGTAAATATAAATAAGGTAAGAGACAGCAACTATCACTTACCACCAATGATAGAAGATAACACACGTACAGAAAAAAACTCACAAGTAACACAGATCAATATCATATATACATATGGAAAGGGCAGATGAAATACACTCAACACTCCCCAAAGTTGAAGGGTGGAGGGCAGCAGCAACACAAAACAACACACAAACAAAGAAAATACAACATTTCGGGTTAAAACCTTTCTTCAAGTTAACAGAAGTAAGTGGCTGGGCTTGCGCAAGATGTTCGACGCAGCCACTCGTAGACCTGAGTGGCTGTGAGGAACGCAAGTCTTGCGCAAGCCCAGCCAAATACTTCTGTTATCTTGAAAAAGGGTTTTAAGCCGAAATATTGTATTTTATTAGTGTTGTTTTGTGTCACTGCTGCCTTTCCCTCTTCAACTTTTGTGGGTGTTGGGTGTATTTCATCTGTCCTTTCCATGTAAATATTGCCTCGCAGCATTTCTTTCCTTTCATTGTTACCTATATACATATATTTAATGAACATTGGATAGGATAAAAAACCACCGCTTACCAAAGAAGGGGATTCCAGCGGCGTTGGTACACGAAAAAAAACACGAACACACAAAGAATAAAATTTTCGAGCATGGCTCTTCCTCAGTAGAAGTGAGATGGCTGCACGCAAGTGCTGCCGTTAAGACTTTTGTCAGCAAAATAACAGCATATAAACCTCCGATTCCAAAACAAAATATGCTTGTGCTCTCTACCTCAAAAAAATCATCTATGCTCAGTTGTACATTCTTTATTTAAAAAATATAACATGAAATGTTAAAAAAAACTGATTAACTTTATGACAGTGAATCTACGGTCTCCCCTTTCTCATTCTGCACTTTGTACATATCTGTCACTGAATTGACTAATGTTAAAGACGGTACATTACTATTTTTTTCAAACAAAATTTTTCATCCTCATTTTCCCAATATGACTTTGGGAAATAAATTGTATTTCTACTTTTCATAACAAAAGATGCATTTTTTACCACATAGTCCATAAAATGGCATGAATATGTTGCATTTTTTTCATAAATACTTGGTTGATCCTCATTTCTAATTTAGATCCAGTTATGTATTTGTATCTAGCTGAAATTAGGACGACATGAATAAAGACAATGCTGGTGGCACAGGAAGTAGGCTATCTGAATGTGTTTTTATTCGTTAATTGGTATAATTTGTGTTTCAATTCAAAATAAATACAACTCCAATTTTCTCAAGTTCGCACTTTCTGCAGTATAAACTAAAATCAATAAAACACCAACATGGATTTAATAATAATAATAAAAAAGCTTACCAACACCTTGTAAATTGAAGAAATGCAAAGCACTTGAAAAAATAAGGGGAAATATAAACTAGTATATGAATTTGTCTTCATCCAAAAGGGCAGAAAAATAAATTCTAGAATGCCATCATCACCTTCCACAGAGATTTATCGGTCCTGCAGTAATACAGGCCTGGAACCACCCCTCCTGCTGAAGCAAGGCTTTGGCCAAAAAAAAATAATTATAATTTGTGAGTGTGTGTTTTTATTTTTGTTTCTGTGTCACCGAGCCTTCTATTATATGTTTGCCTTCCTCTCTATTCTTAACATTAAACAAATATACTGAAATAGTCACTGCAATCATCAAAACTGATGTAAGAAACAAGAAAAATAATAGATTTCAGAGTAGTAGATGAGAACAGGAATATAAACTTGACATCAATTAATATTTGTCTTTCTACTCCATACAGAAAGTTTGAATGCTTTGCTATACCATTTGAATTACAATACTACCAATACCAGAAACATTTCCCATGCTACAGGTGTGGACTTGTTTCTCATTCAGTACCAATATTTTTTAAACATTCATTCTGATGGTATGATTGATCACACTTTTATTGCACAGAGCATATGAAAGATTTATCATAATTAAATATAATTTGTCAAAACTTAGCTACCATTATATTTTATGAAATATGTAGAACACACAGTCAACTATTTCTTCCATTCCAGTGAACATATCTTTTAATGTTATAGGAAAGAAAATTCTAAAATGGTAAAAATCTAGCCACAGATTTGAAAAATAGGCAGTTTCAATTTAAATTATAATACAGCTTAATAGGCAAATTTGATAATGTACAGATCGTTACAGTTGCTAAACTGTGTTGCCGTGTCTCACGACAGATAGGATTTCAGCTGGCACTGCTGATATTTAAAAGAACAAATACTTTCTACTTGACAAAGGGTTTAACCCGAAATATTGTATAATTTTTTTGTGTTTGTGGGTTTTTTGTGTTGCTTCTGCCCTCCTCCTTTCAACTTTGGTGGGTGTATCTTATCTGTCCTTTCCATATAAATTAATTATATGAAAGAATTCAATTTTTTTAATTCTAATCATTTATGGCTTCACACCTCGTCAAAGTCATTAAAGGTGGGAAATACAAATGTTATTTTAGATATACCAGAACTATTGTTATTCATTCTTGACTGGTAGGTTGTCTGGCTCATAATTTTCTGATCCAGGTTCAAATACCGACGGTATCAAATATTTTTATTTGTTTTTATTCAGAAATTGTTAACCATGATTTTTTTTTATTTTACTGCATCTTCATTTACATACTTTTACTACGTGAAATAATATTTAAAACACTATCACATTACACACAGAACAATTTTTTTAAGAAAATCTCTCTCTCTTTTTTTAAAAATGAAGTCTTCACAGGTGTATAACAGGATTGTGTTTTCACAACACAATTCGGCAATGCACCTGTGAAGATTTAATTACAATCAAACACCAGAAATGTCTCTATTCTTACTTTTTGCTAATAAGTTTATCATTTTGGTGCATTGTCAATTGAAATAGGAATTATTTTTTACTTTATTTCATCTTCATTGTTATATCAACAAGAAGTATTTTAAATGAAATAAGTAGCATCAAGAAGATCATTTTTCTATAATCAATATGTTTAATTCTGTCTAGTGGTGGCGTGTAAATAGTATAAAATAAAATAATGTCCATGATGAAAACATGGACAAAATGGAGCTCAATGAGGAAATGAAAGAACATGTGACAAGTGCTTATAAATGTTGCAAAATGTTTTTGTCAGAATCAAGTTTACTAACAGATTTTCCTCCAACAGATTTCAATGGCTCTGGGCAAGGTATAATACAAAACCATTGTTCAAATATTGGCTGAAACTGCATTTGTTGTATCTGTTACATATAATGTGATTTGTTTTAAATATTATTTGATACAGTAAAAGTATGTAAATGCAGTTGAAATAAAATGTCTTACTCAACAATTTCCAAAGAGTAAAATATTTGATCCTGTGGGGATTTGAAACTGGGTTACAAAATTATGATCCTATACCTTACTGTCTCCACTATGCAGCCTGTTAAGAATAATTGGCAATAACTTTGGTATTTAAATGACATTTGGATTTTATTAATTTATTTTTTGTGGTGAATATCTCAAAAACTAGGCCGCATTTGAAAAAACTATGGTACCACGGACATTTATGATCTGTAACATTCAACATACATGCAGGAGATTGAAATCTGATAGTCTCCAAATATGTTCTTCCATTGTCTGTCAATACCAGCAATAAAATGGTTGTTATCAGCACATTAGAAAATAACTGAAAAAAGTAAATATGATAAAGAGGAATGGTAAATTTTTTAAAATTAAAATAATATCAATAAATTGTATTTCTATTAAATTTAATTTTGTTTTATAATAAACAAAAAAATCATATTTCAAAAAATGAAGGAAAAAAAAAGATGTTGGGGTTGTGGAGATTCGAACTCACATGAATAGTTATTATGTTACTGATTATGTTATACAGTCATCTTCATCCCATGTTGTTAATTACAGTATATACAACACTATGAAAGCCATCCTCAAGTTTTCTCGGAAGTGGTAGAATAGAGAACTTTTCCTACTTTAATGTGTGTGTTTATTACAAATAGACCATCACCACACAAATACTATTCCTAAGACGAAATTGCCAGACCAGACCTTCTTGTAAGTAATAAAGTCAGCCCACAAACAACCAAGGTCATTCACTTGCTGTCTATACTGGTTACCATGACAGTAACTAGGCTTCACTGCCTACAGAGTTAATGTCTTAATTAACAATACTAAGTCACTTATAAATACACCAGTATTTAGTGGTCTGACATTTCCCTTCCAGAGTTTTTTGAAATGCAGCTTTGAGATGCGATGAAACGCTCAGCGTGTGACATGTTAATTAGAAATTCACTTTCTTCTGGAAAAAATATTATTCTTAGTTTATTATTATAGGTGCACCAACAAAGTTCATTAGAATATAGTGTAGTTTAATAATTAAACTTCAGAAATGAAATCTCACATTTTTGTACACAGAACTTTTGATTTCTTAGAGTACTAAAGAGAAGCAATAGCAGGACATTTAATGGAGATCTCAACTCTCAAATCCTTCTGCAATCAAAAGTAATAATTCCCCAATCACTACTATACCATACTTTTCTAAAACACAAAGATCAATTTATTTCAGCAGGCTTGGTAGCTTAGACAAGATGCAACATAAAATTTCCTGCTTTGAATAGCCACTGGAGAGATAAGGTTGTAGAGTATCTGATTTAGAAATAGACAAAGTTCAATGATTAAAAATTGTTGGAAAAACTACAAACAATAAATTTTGCAACAATTAGTACTAAAAATATCTTGTCGTCTTAGATTGTGCTGTCAGAATGTCTTCACTACACTTTTTTCTATTTGGATCAAAGTCTAATTGTTGTTTACTTATGTTGATAACAATAGACAGGAAAATAATTTCAAAGCAATGTGAAAAAAATATAGCAAAAGTAAAAAAGTTAAAATATAATATTCTCAGGTTCGCTGCCAGATTGTATCGATGAAAGAAAAGCTTTCGGCGATGTAATCTGCCACCATTTTCAGGTCCGATGCTCATGCTGCGACAACCAGAGTTGCACTGCTGTCCTCTGGTGCTGACGCATCTTATAAAGCCTAGCACCACTACCCCTCCACACCACCCCACTCTGTAGTTCAAACCTGCTGCGGCTCCACATTGTGCCTGTAACACTAGGTGGTCAATGTTCGAACTGTGAATTGGATATTATGGTTTATTACTGGTGACACTCACTATCCTCTTGAACGAAATGTGGTAGTACTAGAAAATAAAGCCAGCTTCCATGTGTCGCTAAGCAATAGATCAGAGTCTCTGTTAATCATGTCATTATTCAGCTGTAATTCTACGGCTTTTCTAGCACCAAGTCCCAAAAGAACTAACCCTTTGCCAACACTTTTACAATGCCAAAGTCATTTTGTGGCCATTTTCACTTACGTGTTGTGTGGTTGCAGATTTCTTCAACTGCAACAGCCAGATGTTGCGCTCGTGCCCAACCACACAAGCCTTGATGAAGTGGTAAGTCTTTTATTAGTCTGACCACCTGTATCATCATGGTATGTTGTAGACACCCGGTGTTTTTAAACCCAGATCATCCTTTATAGGCCGGAGCTAGTAACCGATTTTGCAGGAGGATAGAATACGCTCTTAATTCTGTGTCAAGTCAATATTCAGCCTACAGGAAGGAGGCCAGATCCTTTGACTAATCTTCTGCATCCATTGCACATTTTTTTGCCTTTTTCCAAAGTGCCTGTTCTATTAGTGAGTCAGGGTATCCATTCCTCTTGAAGATAAGGTGGAGACGTTCAAGTGCTTTCTGGCAGACTATCAGCTTTAGAAATTTCCATTGCTCTGCACACCAATATGTACAGTACGGTGTTTCTCTGTGCCGGATGGTGGAAACTGGTGGCATGCATGTAGCAGTCTGAGTGTGTGGCTTGTCTTTCATCTATAAAATCTGGCAGTGAACCTGCAAAGATTATATTTCAGCGACACAATGGGAATGCCTTCATTCACACAAAACAAGCATTTGCAAAGGGTTGAAAAAAGAGGATTGTGATGACACAAATACAAGATAAACATAATTACATGATGAAAGATGTAGCACCACTCCAGGTTTAATCACCACCTTGTGTGATCAAAAGTTCTCTGAAATATTATGTATTTATGTTCATCATTGTGCCTTCTCACACTCACTGCATCCAACTCTGGCAAGTTACTTTCCCTATATTTTTTTTGCTTCGATCTTGTAAAATAGAGAATGTCACGCAACAAATGAAAATTAGTTATTTTGGCAACAATCCATTAAATGCACATATGCGCTCTACCACTCATTATATTAACTTCAAAGTTTCATCATATTATATCTTGATATTTATCACTTTAATACTATGTTATGATTAGTTTTGGTTCTTGTGAACATTGTGGCAATATGTCGTTTTAGTTAACAGTGTTATTAAATTATATGTTGCAGGACCACTGTATTTAATAAAGATTCATGTCCAATTGTTTGGTGCTGACTCAATATGTTTGTCATTGTATTTTATCAGAAAAGTCTCATGGAAATTTCTTTAGAGTTTAATTAAAATATGCTACATAGTAAAAAAATTAAATCAGGCAATAAATAAAAAGCACTGTACATGTGTAACACACAAAATCAAGACATTTGTGTTTTGAAAGCTCTTTTATTTTGAATAATAAATCTCATTCAATAGAGACAAAAGAAGTGCCATACCATCCACAGCAACTCGTACTGGTGTAGAGTTTGCATGCTTCAAACCTGTAAAACAAAAGAAGAAAATTTGTTTTGATACTGCAGTCATATAAATTACAAAATTATTTGAATGCTGTAACTGCTGCACCATTCTTTAAAAATAATATCTGACTTTCAAATTTAACAAAGAAAATACAAATGTGGCACTGTCCAAAAGTGAAAGCAAATTTTGCAAACTGACAGAGCTAACTACTTTTTTTTGTCTAAATCTGACTAGGTGCATAGGATTTTGATTTTTCACTCTCCATAAATGCTGTATTATGCAGTAACACTGCTTGCTAATATTCTAATTCTTAATGAGCTTTCATTTAGTGATTGTTGTATGAAGTCAACTTTCAAAAAGTAGCCAACATTTACATTATTTAAAAAAATAATAATAATATTGCTGTATCATAACTCATATACACAGTGTGACTACACCACAATTTAAAAGCTGAATATAGAAGCTCCTTAATACGATATTGCTCTCAGTTTATTAATACAAACTCATATACAAGTAAATTGGTACCAAAACACATGATAACTTTTAAAACATGGCATTGGTGAAATATTGAAGGGAAAAACTGCAAACAAAAACTATTATTTAGAGAACACAGACTGGCATGACAGTAATGCAACTGAATTTAAGGACTGGACTAAAAAAAAAAAAAAAAAATATTATTTAAACTGTAACTAGCAGAGATACAGAAGAGAATAACCACCATGAAAAGCATGATCAGAATGCAAGACCAATGATAAGGAACTTCAACATCAGGTCACAAACTTTGGCACATTGAGTCCTGGAGATTGGCAATAGTTGTGTACAGAAAAGTACAGCAAGGCACAAGAAACTTGGATTATTAGTAGATATAGGCTGTCAAGCACTGTTACGATAAAACATTAATTCGGGTATAGCAAGCTACCATAAACTTTAACCGTGAATGTATTATTTCCCGATACTTATTAAGAATTCTGTCTGCAAGTTCTATGTGAATATAGTACCTCACTGCAAAAAGTAAGTGGATAAGAGGCTACTGCCATTAGTATGTACAAAAATCACTTTCACTGAGCTTATTCTAAGTTTGAAGCTAAGCTGGTATCAGGTTACAACACATTTCACTCCTGCAATGTTAATTAAATTGCAACACTATTAGAGAGCTTAAAAGCAATGTTCAACACCAAGAAATTTACTAAGTTGCGTTATGTTACTAAAATTTCTTATCACCTGAAACTTTCGATATGCCGAAATTATTCCAAGTCTGGAGACATTTCTAAGTCTTTGCTGTGCCTTTGTCACAAAACAAAGTGTGCACACAAACTCTTCTACCAGAATGCTAGCGAGAGGAAGAATAAAGGGTTTATATACCATTTGTCATGGGAAAGCCTGAAATTCCTAGTGATCATTTTATTCCAATCTTCCTGAAACTTTATTCACTTTCAGAACACATTATTCTAAGAACTTTTGCCTATGTCACTTTTTCTTGTATCTTTTCTCATTTAGGTATTATTAATTTTTGAAATGTGAAGAGTGGTGATTTCACTTATCTGTCTAGTTTTAAAAGTATTTAGTCCCTCATAAATTTACACATATCAAATCGTTCCTTTTATTTATCCATTTAATTTGGTGTATTGTTTGTAGCTGTGGCTGTTGTTGTTTTTGTGGCTTTAGGGCGCATCGACAGCGAGGTCATTAGCGCCCGTTAGCTAAAAAGAAAACTAAAATGTCATCTGCATGGTCGACTCTAAAGGGGTCGGCCATACAGACAGCAAATAAAAAAATTCACAAAAATAATATATGGCTTTAGAAGGGCCACCAGGACCTAACAACATAGAACACCTGGATGGCTGTGAAGGGGGGTAACAGGTGCACAAAATAATTAAAAACACTACATGTCTCGCTTGCTGTATAGTGGCCAGCGAGACATGAATTATAACAGTGAAAAATAAAATAAAAACAATGCATGTGGATGGGTGGCTGTAAAGAGCCCACCCATCCATCATGCTACTTGTTTAGTTTCATCCGCCTCGGTTTGCATGGGTCTTCAGTTACTGGCTGCTGAGAAACGGGACCCGGCTCGTCCACCAGCATTTCAGTTTCTTCTGGCTCCGAAGAGACGGACATCTCCAACTCGGCGAACTCACCAAACACCTATTTTGCTTTCTTCTTCCTCACACTCTTTCCCTTGTTTTCCCCACTACCAGGTAACTTGGGAGGGATGAAGAGGGGGATTTCACAAACTGAGTTGGGTCCGTCTGCCTGAACTTCGGTAGTATTGGTAGCAGACGTTACTACTCCTTTCACTGCACATGGTGGAATTGGAGGTGCAGTGACTTTAACTGGTAATGCTGGTGGAACCTTCACTATTGCTGCTGGTGTGGTCGATGTCGCAGACGTGTTGTTACCAACGTCCGCAGACGTAGATGTAACGACCTTAGCGGATTTTGCACTGACATGAACACATGGTGCTAGTGCTCATGTCTGCAACGGACGTCTGGGTAGCAACACTCTGCTTCCTGACAGGAGCTGAAGCCATCTTAGCAAAACTAGTTCCAAAAATTGGAGTGGCGAGTGACTTATCCTTTTTAGCTTCCCCATAGGGAATCTGCTCATTGGTCTTCAGCTCCTGTATCTTGCGCTCTTCAAGATACACTTGATACTCCCTATTCCAGGCAGGGTGCGACCCGGAGCAGTTGACACACACCTGTGGGAGCGTGCAACTAACACCAGGCTCATGTGCACCCTTGCCGCATCTACCACAGGTGGGGTTACCTTTGCACGACGCCGTCATATGTCCAAACCGCTGACACTGATAACAGTGCATTGGGTCCAGAACATACGGACAGATGTTCAGATTTATGTAGCCTGCTTTGAAGTTCTTTGGCAGTACTGGAGTGTCTAACGTCAGGACGAAGGTGGCAGTTTTTTCTACACTGCCATTAACCCTTCGCGTTATCTGTCGTACCTCGACCCACTTTCTGATCCTGCCACTCCTTAACCAGTTCCTCGGGTCCCAATACCAATATCTATTATGTTGCGGCAGGTGACAACGCCTTTGGAACAATTAAGGGATTTGTGGAGTTCGCAAGTAACAGCGAACTCCACGCGCTTCTCACAGTTAAGGAGAAGGGGTAGCTTGTCTATTGGTGGATGTTTCCTCAGCTTCTTTACAGAATTCAGGGTCCTTACGAGACCCTCCAAGCCTTTTTGAATGTAGAATGGCGAAACTTTCTCAAACGACCCTTCGACTCTTTGCATTACCACAAAGGCGTTTGCAATCGAACATACCTTTCCGTTACAGTTATTTTCCGAAGCTGGGGGGCTGTCAACCCTCACCCTCTTCTTAGAACTGGGTGTATTTTTTATTAGCCTGCGACACACCCGTACCGCAGGCTTCTTTGGTTTCTTGTGAGGCTGAATTTTTGGTCCATGAGTATTACTAATATAAAAAGAAATGCTAATACAATAGGGATGTGCAGGTGCCCCTGAGGTTGCACACTAGTGAATGATTTCCCTCATCACTCCATTCGCCTCCTCGGCACGTGTCTGACTGTGAGGTTGAGGTTTTTTTTTATAGAGGTTTGTACCATCCTTGAGATCCGGGTGATTAAGCCAAGATCCCCATTCTCCTAGGCACACAACGTTCCACCACCACGCCCTACGGTGGTCGTTGAATCATGGTAGGAGTTTACGGTGTGGGAAACGGCGCTCACATGTTTCCAGCTCGGGCACCGTGAGTTCGCCAAATCCGTACATGGTACTTGGGTACCAGGTCCCTGAGGGGGTAGCTATGGCTATTTTCCTTCAGATTCAATATTTAAATTTACTTACTGTGTCTTTCCTCTGTACCCTCCAGGTGCAACCTTGAGATTTCAGAAAATTATATCTTTCTTATTTAATCATAGTTTTAAATGAGGATTTCACTATTCTTTAAATTCATTCTTTTTTAACTATCCTTATACTGTTAACAACAAATCTTTATTCTAAAATTGTTTTGATATGTGTGTGATGCAATATCTAAAATTCATTCTTTCATCCTGTAAAATACTTTTAGTTGCCAACTGTTGTTATATTATTTCCTTATTTAAAATTATCTTTCAATCACGCATAGTTTCAACTCTATTTTATTCTAGGAGTTGAAATTTTTTATTTGTTTTAAAAATATTTATAATTTATCTATATGTTCCAGTTATTACTCTATATACATCTACACATTAGACTATTTCTCACCACACACAATGTATTACAGTAGTGACAACGTTTTGGGTTTGCCAGTTATTAGGCACTTTTGTGACACTTCTAAGCTATGGGTTGTGGTATGTTCAGTTCCATGCTAGCTTGTGTAGCTGATAAATTATAACTATATGTTTAGTATTCAATGTGCAGTAATTCACAGAACCCAGGAAATCATTTATAATTATTCTGTACAAATTCTTCTTTAAGAAAGGAAAGAACAGAGTTCACGTCAAATTAAGACAATATCCACAGTAATACTATCAATAGGGACTCTTTGCAGAAGAGAAATGAAGGATCTAATTGTTATGATGTTTCACAATTACAGCTAGTAGTTTATGATACGCTCCATACTGCAAACATGCATACTGAAAATTAAAAAATGTAGTTTGCCCTTGCCTTCAGTTAAAATGAGAAGTACTCTGAATTAAACAAGAAAGTCAGATAGCAAAAACTAAAAAACTTTAATTAATAGAGTAACTTCATAAACCAGTGAGTGGAAAAGGGGGGAGGAGGAAGGAGAGAAATAGTTTATTCCTTTTCTGTAGGTTATTAACAATGGTGCAAACATTTTTTTTTTTCAAAAATATTTTTATGTGCCGACTTTCTTCCGTTTATTCTTATAAGACTTGTGCATTATTATATTTTATAGTTATTCAATTTTTGTTTGGACACCTCCAATTTTTCATCCTTTTTTTTGGGGGGGGGGAGAAGACAGAGTGCCCCTTTTTTGCATATTGAGAACATTGCATTAAATTTTATTTTTGTCTGCTATAACATTTAACAGAATTATTATGATAAGAGGGAGTAACTTAAGAGACCTTGCTTGCAAGTCAATTTCAAACGTGATACATTGCTTCAATGTGCTGTTACCTGTGTAACAGATATAGTAATTTGAGCTCATGCGAATTGATGGGCATACTTACGATACTTCATGGCAGATATCGATAAAAATATTCAACTACTACTACAAATTTGTACCAATAAAGTAAAACAGTACGGCAGAGAATAACAATGAACGTACTTTCCTCTTGAATGTGCGCTATAATATGCACGTCTCCTGCATTCATTGGTCTGTTGGCAGATGAATAGCTGCTATCAGAAGCACTACTTAGCTGGTCCTCATCCATTCCACTCTCACAAGAAGCAGTACGAGTGCTTCGATGGCTACTTCCACTGCTTCCACAACCATCCACATAAGTGAATGTAGAGTTCAAAGCTGTATTTTGAAATGCAGCTTCTTGTTCTTGTAGAAGTATCTTCTTCTCATTAATGAATGCCTGATCATTTATAACAGGTCTTGTAGTATTAAGATTGTCTACCCTGTTAAATGTTGCATTAAGTGTTTCTTCGGTAACCTGCAAAGTCAAAATTTAACCATTAAAATTATACAAAAAATGTAGGACACACACAACTTATGGATTATTTTTACACTCCATATGACGCCACCTAGTTATTCTACTCTAAATTTGAACTAACTTCTTCCCTTTCTCAAAGTTAACCCTAGTTTGAATCTCTATCCCTGCCCTTAACACTATTAAGCAGTAAGTTGCCCCTAAATCACTATATCCTACAGAAAATCAGTGGCTTCAATTTAACTGGAATGGAACATATGCCCTGGTGGCAATTTACCTACGCCTACTTTGTCATCTTATGATCTCTCTCTCTTTTATCTTAAATTCTTTAATTGCAATTTCACCACCCAGCTACCCTTTGCGAACTTCTAATGTTGTTGTTAAATTGTTTAGCATTTCTCTTGGTAATACAGTAATTGAAGATCAGCTTGGGTTTAGAAAAAAACACGGTACAAGGGAAATGATTCTGGCCTTAAGATTAACTCTTGAAGGGCGGATAAAAAAAACAAAGATACTTTTATGGCATTTGTTTATTTAGATATGGTTTTGATAATGTTAGGTGGGACAAGATGTTCAAAATTTTAAAGAAGTCGGGTCTAAAATATGAAGAAAGAAGAATACTTTAAAAATATATAAGAATCAAGTGGCTATAATAAAGGTAGAGAATCATGAGAGACATGCATCAGTTAAAATGGATGTGAGACACGGTTATAGTCTATCCCCGTTAATATTCAACTTGTATGTAGAGGAAGTAAAAGTAAAATTTTAATACAAGGAGAAAAAATGAGTACACCACGATCTGCTTTACAAATGATGGCTGCAGCAGGAATGATGTTAAAAGCGGAATAGCACTAGCATGCTGGTTAGTTTGTTAGAGGAGGGAACAGTCGAAGGTAAGAACTGTAGAGGAAGACGGATATTAGAATATATGAAGCAGATAAAGGACATGGGTTGTAAGTGGTGTGTAGAGATGAAGAGGTTAGTACAAGGTAAGAGGAGGATTGCATCAAACCAACTGAAAGAGTAACGGCATAAAAAAAGGTTGACTTCAGTATTAGCTATGTTGGAGAGATCAATAACCAACTGCATCAGAAATATAAATCAAGAAAAAAGTGGTTTGTATATCAGCAATGGATTAGGAGGAGCAATTTTATGTGAAAAGTTAGTAGGCTCCATGCAAGATATTTCAGGTGAAATGGACAAGGAAAGGCCATCTGATAGTGTAGCAATGGATTTACACAAAGCATCTGATACAGTGAGCTAGAAAACTGTTATAATCAAATGTTGCGGGTGGATGTAAAATAATTTTTTTTTATCTGCTTAATGTCTCTCTAACAGCGAGGTCTTTAGAGATGGGAAAGGATGGGGGCAAGGAATGGGAAGGAATTCGGCCATGGCCTTTTGAAGGAAGCATCCCGGCATTTGCCTGGAGTGATTTGGGAAAACATGGAAAATCCAAATCTGGATGCCCGGACGAGGATTCGAACCGCCGTCCTCCCAAATGTGAGGCCAGAACACTAACCGTTTCACCACCATGCTCGGTGTGTAAAACATAAAAAGGTTTAGTTGCCTGGAGAAATTCTTAAAAGGAGGGACCCACCTCCAATGACCTCGACATCAACAAGGTGTAAAGCCGTAAGAAAAAAAAAAATGGAGGAAACAAAGATTTAAGATACTGGGATCAATGCTGCTCATTATTTTAATAAACGATAGTGTTGGTTTACAGCATTAAATTGTTTACAGATGAAAATTGTGGCAAGACGATGGTTTGCTCATATAGAACTTTATTTGGAGAAAAGTTAGTTACAACAGGTTTGCAGTCATAAAATTATCGAGGTTGATATTTTTAGGGATTCATTGGAGTCAAGAGCAAATATTTTTAAGGATTGAAGAGCTATTTTGAATAAGTCTAACTGTTTATGCATTCTAGAGAATTAATAAAATATAACACACTAAGTAGCAAAAACAAATTACAGATTAGGACAGGGAAATGAAACACCACTTACCTTTAGATGGTGGATGTGGGGCGTGAACACATACGACAAAAGCATACGTAAAATAGGAATTTTTGGCTCTAGTGTTTTATCAAGAGGGGAACATTATGGAGGGTGGGGGCTATGTGAGACTGCCTCACAGAATGATTGTTGGCCAGGAATATGGCGGGGGTAAATTCAAACAGAGGACAGGCAGAGAGCCAGTGATTTAAAGCTAATACCCGAACATTGCTAAATATCAGAACTGATCTCTGGTGAGTGGAAAGAAAAAAATGCTGCACCAGACAGCCTTTGACGTGTGCACGTCGTGCCATGCCTGGTGTCTCACTCCTGGCAAGAATAAGGTTAGCCATGGAATATTGGGTTTCTTGTGTTTGTCTCTTATGTTCATCATTCCCAGCCGCCTTCATCTGTGGTGTTGAGTCATATGTCCCTATCTCCACTGTATCACCAACCAGATACTGCCATAATCTGGTTGACGTGAAGGTTACTGGAGCAGGAGAGGATGGGGAAAAAGGGGGGGGGCAAGGAACAGGGGGAATTACACTATGGCCTTTTACAGGAACCATCTTGGCATCCATCTGAAAATTTTGGAAATCAAGGAAAAACAAAATTTGGATGGACGGGGATTTGAACCAGCATTTTCCTGAATGCCAGGCCTGAATGTTCTCACTCATCCACCAGTCTCTGTTTAAAGTATTTCCAAGCACTGTTAAAGAGATGTCACCGTTTTATATGAATTTGATATATTGAAGTCTATCACAGTCGGAAAGATCTGCCATGGTACGAGTGTAAAAACTGCTCAAGAAGCAAGAGGTTACAGTCTCATTCAGAAGAAGTGACTGGAAGTACCTAGAAAGTTTAAATGAATCAAAAAACTGATTCCTCAAGACTAACAATTCATATTGCCATTAACTTTCGAAGGAAGGAACCAAAAAAATTTGGTTAAATGTAAGAAAAATTAGCCAACACTATGCTATCACAAGACATCAATGAAAATCACTGACATACTTAGCAGTGAAATTAAATCATCACTTTCATACAAGAGCATACAGAGTATAACGGATTTGTCAATGGATAAGTGATATTCTAAGTAGAAGGTTGCAGCATGATACTGTCAATGGTGAAGCTCCTATTGCAGAAACTATAACAAGACTCCGTTTTTTCTACTAATTTACACTAGCCTTTAACCACATTAAACATGAGTTGAATGGAGTGTTTAGGCAGGTCATTTGTTCACAGCTGCTTAACTAAACAGAATAACGATCAATGCAATTCATCGTGCCTTATGCAGTAGCATAAAGTTTCAGGTGTCACACTGATTCAGGCTGCATTTCAACCTAACTGAAAACTGAAATAATGTCCTCAGTAACATAGCATGGGTGAAATCAAAGTAAATTGAAAACAAATCTTAGCAACTTACATTATGCTGCATAATATTAATTCCAATCATGGTGTAATGGACATATTTCAAACAAATGAGATAGACAGTTACTAATGTATTTTTTAAATATGCATTTTTATATAAATATTTGGAATCAAATTAGGATAGGGAAAAGAGCCACCACTTACATTTAGATGATGGATGTGGGGAACGAACACACAGAAAAGACACAATCACAAATAATAAAGTAATTTTTGGGATAAACCTTTTGTCAACAAGAGAACATTATGAGAGGTGGGCGCAGCTGGAGACTGCCTCACAGAAAGTCTTTCTGTGAGGCAATCGAATTACAAAAAAAAAAAAAAAAAAAAAAATCCTTTCTTAAAACATGATGTGACCGACATGGAGACTTTGATTTCTAAAATAATACCTCGTTTCTTGATTTCGGTTAGTTATTAAGGGAGATAAATAGCTCGTGACAAAAAATACGTTATGGTAATAATGATAGTTTTGTTCTTAAGGACCAATTTCCAAAAAAATATTTTCTTAAAATATGTTCCAACCAAAGTGAAGTCCTTAATCTTCAAAATGATACCTCGTTTATCTATATCGGTTAGATATCAAGGGAGATAAATGGCTCATGACACAAAAACATGTTTTAGAAATTTTGATACTTTAGCGCTTGAAGAGTCAAATTACGAAACCTTCCTGTCTTAATATATGATGTCAACAAAACGGAGATCTTAACCTTTAAAATGATACTTTATTGTTTAAGTTAGGGATATAGGGAGATAAATGGTTCATGGTACAAAAAAAGCATTTAGAAATATTGACATTTTTGCTCTTTAAGAGTTAAATGTGGTAAAATTTACTTTTTTTTTTTTACAATATGACATAACTAAAGAGAATACCTTAATTATACTTCATTTATCAATTTCGGTTAGCTATGAAGGGAGATAATGGCTTGTGACAAAAAACACCTTACAGAAATAATATATATAATTATGTTACAAGCTTACATCACAGGTGCCTTTCTACATTCATGTGATTCTGTATTTCTTAGCTTACTATAACAAAATATAATGAAAACATCTACATCGAACGAATATAAACAAAGGATGAGCAACTGATAATATGTTGATTTAAAGTAACTACCTACTTATCTCTGTGTCCTACAATTATTTCTTTGCAGTTGCTTAACCAAATAAACTTGTTAGTAAGTAATCCCTGTAACATCAATTTTTTTTTTTTTACTGCTTAACGTCTCCTATAACAACTAGGTCTTTAGAGATGGGAAAGGATGGGGGGCAAGGAATGGGAAGGAATTTGGCCATGGCCTTTTGAAGGAAGCATCCCGGCATTCACCTGGAGTGATTTGGGGAAACCATGGAAAACCCAAATCTGGATGCCCGGACGGGGATTCGAACTGCCATCCTCCCGAATGCGAGGCCAGAACGCTAGCCGTTACACCACCATGCTCGGTAACGACAATTTAGTAATAACTTCTCTGGCCATTGTCAGTTCGGCAACGCAGGATGGTAGCATGTCATCAGCATTATGGACAAAATTACCAAGCTCAGCCTTTTATTAATATTGATAAGTGGTCTAGTGAAAAAAAATTAATATCCGTTTTAAATTTCTTCAGTTATAATACTTACCTATAGGGAAATGAGTACCGTCAATGGCTAAGACAAAAGTGTTATTTTAACGTGTGAAAATGAAACAAACTGCAAATACCAGAAAAAAATAAAAAGCTTCCCTTTAAGTACAAAGAAAGCTGTTCAATCCTTGAAAATAATCTCCTTAAGCATTTGCAAGAACATATACAAAATATGAAGTTGGATCTGCACACAGCATCAGTTGTAGAAAAAGTTAATACTAGACTATGATTCACCGACTGCATTTCGAATAAGTGGAATGAAATAAGGAAGGACAGAAAAAGCAAACCATCACTCAACAAAGATGAATACGAGACAGCCGCAAAGAAGAAAAATTTGTTGCAAATCTCCTGCTTTCATTCGTGCAAAATCAGTTGGGCAGCCTTGTATTTTTTTTTTTTTTTTTTTTTTTAGCATTTACCTTCATTCTATAATGGTGTTCTGAACTACATATACTGTCTATATTTCCCTGTTGCTGTTCACAATCCTCTCTTAATGCAATTTTATTAAGCAGCATTGTATACCGAGCTAACATGTGACCAGTACTAGTACCGGTATCAGTCGTTAGAACACTGTGACGATGGCCCCAAATAATACCACATGATAATCCAATATTCAGTTCCATTTCCTGTGATACTTCATGTTTTACAGACCATGCTTCCTACCTATTAATAAACCATCCAACCAGCAGGTCACATCCTGACTTCGTGCTCTAATTTTAACCTTATTCACCACTGATCTATGGCTGTCTGTTTTTGCTTCTGGCATTACACCCTATCCACATTGAGGTTATTGGAGGCAGAGGAAGATGGAGGGCACAAGGAATGGGAAGGAATTCAAAATCAGCCTTTTGAAGGAACCATATCGATATTCGCCTGAAGTGATTTGGGGAAACCATGGAAAAATAGCCAAGATGGGATTCAAACTTGTGTCCTCAAGAAATAACTCTGGTCAAATAACACAATCTATTTAGCCTCCCTTCTGCATTTTGTTTAAAACAACACTCTGAGATGACATCACATTGACTAGGGCAAGCTGCAAATGTCTACTTCCATTTAAAACCGAAATATTTTCCCTACAAACAAAATCTTATTTCACTGAGAAGATAGATAAATCAGAGGCATACTGATATCTATATGTATTCTCTTTTCTTAGGCAATTAAGGATTTAGAGAACATTTTGATGCAAAGCACCTTCTGCCATTCTCAGTTTTGTGTAATGCACAGCACGCTTATAGTTTTAATGCTGTCACATCTCTTCATACAATCTTTTATTTGCAGCAAAAAGGCTGTTGCCATCACATACATAACGAGGGTTTGATAAATTTTGCATTTTTTGGTACAGTACTGTTAAACACTACTTTCGCTGTTATATTTATTTCCAGGAATGATAACAATAATGAAAGATAAGTATTAGCACTAAAATAAAATTTCTCAAGAATAAAAAACACCACTGGTGGAAAAAAATAGAAAAGACCAAGTACATACCTGTTGCTCAGAAAACAAGCACATTGGAGAGTTAACAATACTTTTATCAGTCATATTAAACATGTGCATATTATCTGGCTCAGATATAAGGGACACGTGGCTGCAGTTATCCAGATTTGGATAAATGTCTTCAAAATTTCGTCCCAAGAATTGTGCATTTTTCATTGAGAACCAAGGTGATGGTAATTGGTTTCCTATTGGTGACCTATTTTCAACAATGGGAGATTCGAGCATAGTTTCCAATGCAGGACGACTGACACGATTCTTAGGTCGTGTAAATGTTCTAGTATCTATACATCTCCTTGGACCTGACAAAAAATAAAATAAATCAATAATTTTTAAGAAGCTGAAAACAAGAAAAATTGTGAAAATTAATAGCTGAAGGTTCTTAAGAAAAACATTGGAAAATCAGTGTTTCTAAATACTGCTTGTATGGACTAACAAACACATAATACAATTTTTCCTTTAATGACTGATGATGAAAGAAACAACTGGTGATTAATAGTTTTTTGCAGAAAAATTTTGATCTACTACCTATCCCAAATGAAGTTTTGTGAGTCTTCAAATTGAATTCAGTGTTCTGCCTGCAATACACAGCACATGAAACCTACTACATAAGCTTGATCTTTTATTAAGTCATGATACAGTTAAAAAAAATAAAAATCAATATTGTGATTCTAGTCTTCTTACAAACTTCATGAAAACTACATTTTTATAAATATCTTTTTCCTTGCCCCCCAAAAATGATTTTTCAATGCACACAGAGATGTGCAATTTTGAAGTATGTAACCTATTTCATTTATGAGCTAAAGGCCTGTGACAGAGTAGCAATAACAATGTATTCTGCGTTCCATG
>JARYHS010012519.1:159586655-159607649 GCA_031002005.1 Vandiemenella viatica | reverse complement strand
GGTAGCGAAACATGGACTTTAGGAATACCGGAAAGAAGGAAAATTGAAGCATTTGAAATGTGGTGCTACAGAAGAATGCTGAAAATTAAGTGGACAGACAATGTTAGAAATGAACGGGTTTTGGAAATGATGGGTGAGAAGTTTGTGGAAGAAGCTTACAGAAAGAAGAGACAGGCTGGTAGGTCATATTTTGAGACATGCTGATGGTAAGAACTGTAGAAGAAGACAGAGATTAGAGTATATGAAGCAGATAATTGAGGACATGGGTTGTAAGGGATATGTAGAGATGAAAAGCTTAGCCCGGGATAGGAAAGGATGGAGGATTGCATCAAGCCAGTCGAACGACTGACGACAGCAAAAAAAAAAGTAGGACTGTAACATCGGCAAATAACGCCATACTGACTTCCTTGCTAAAACTTTATCCCGCAATGAAATGACATGGAATTGCCAGGCTGTGAGAGACATTGTGAAAGGCAACTGACGAAAATACCACAGTGACCCTCATTGCCTCATCGTGCCTCAGCTCATCCTGATAACAGAATTGTTTTTTTAGCTTGGAGTACAGCAGCATGCGTAATACTATTATAGGAAGGGACATGAGCTGCAGCGGAAACTCTCTCTCGTTTTTACAGTATGTAAGCTGAGTACTATCGCTAGGTTGCTATACATGAATCGGCTTTATAAATAGTTATAAACAGCTGTACAAAAGACGTATAAAATAGTGATAGCTAATTTTTAGGAACATAATACATTCAATATCGGTGTATATGAATTTCATGTCAAAATTATTTTACAAATTATTTAATAAACAGTGAAAAAAATAGAAACTAAGAAAATGTTCTCGGAAATGTAGTATGATATAGGCCAATTGTTAGTTCGTAATAAAAGAAAAAAATCTGCTTACGTAGCTCATTGATTGTAAGTTTGTCTGAACAATTATCTGTTACGTCAACATTAAAAGAGAAATTCAGATCTATTTTTTTTCTCTTTTTCCAGATCAAAATATCGTAAATTAATGATTATTGAAGTTGACAAAAAAATCCAGTCGTTTAGAGAATGCGAATAAAAAAACTTTGCTTAAAATTTTATAGGATCAATATTACTGAAACTAAAGCAGATGCTATGCTGAAAAAAAGAAAAGAAAACCAAAAGCTTTCCTAAAACATCAGAATTCTTTACAATCTCGAAATATAATTTACACTTGAGAACATTTCCTTCTCTAGGCTGTTGCGTTTTCTAGATTATATTCTGTTTATAATTTTAGCCATTTTTTATGGTTTTACAACCAACGCAATGAAGCTCATTAGAGGCGGGATGGGTCTGGAGACAAGGAACGGGAAAGAATTCGCTCATGGCCTTTTGAAGGAAGCATCCCGGCATTCGCCTAGAGTGATTTGGGGAAACCATGTAAAACCCAGCTCTGGATGCCTGGACGGGGATTCGAACCGCCGTCCTCCCGAATGCGATGCCAGACGTTAACAACTCACCCACTACACTCGGTAGTTTAACAATTATCTGTTTGTGAATATAACTAAGTTTCGATCGAACTTCCTTCATCGACAGTACCAAGTGTAATGTCAAGAAACATTACTCGAAAATCTATTAATATCTATTATTAACGAACTTAATTAGTTCTAACATTTCTGCAACTGTAATTTGGAAAAATTAGCCTACGACACCAAGGAATATTAACAAATATTTGACAGGTACAGGTACTGATAAGAAGTCGCTCAGAGTTTTTACAAGTCAACATAATGTTTAGAACTAAAATTATCTTTGGGAATCTAACGTGGGCAGCGGAATCTCTCTCAAATTCATTACGGTCTTCGCGAATAGGGGCGAAATACCATTACACGACAGTGTAACGGTAGCAAACGATATTTGTTATGCGACATTATTGCTTGTTCCGGACATAACCACAGTGGTAGGTGCACGTAAGCGGCGAATCGAATAGAGCCAATAGCATCGAAAACCTAGCAGCAAACCACGAAGTATGAGCATATTGTTGTTTGAGCGCAACCTGCATTGCTACAAGAAAGTGCAGCTTCGAGTTTTAGTACAGCAGTCGAGCGCTTGAAGAGGTGTGGCCTTGTCTCAGGGGCGTAGCTACTATGGGGCTAGGCGGTAGTGCACCTGGGACCCTACGCTCAGGGGGCCGTTTGCAACTTTGGGGGCCCCCAAGCGTGGTTGAGAGGGCCCACTAGCCTTCACGGTAAACTGGCGATCTTTCTTTTAGCTCTACAGTCGTCTAAGGGGGTCCCTGAAACACAGGAAGCCCCTCACTAAGGGCCCTCACTGCTCAGGGGGCCCCGAACCATTGCCCCCATCCTCAGAGTTCAGTTCAGGGGACCCCTACCAGCAACACAAAGCAAAAAAAAAGGTCGCCCATCGGGCCTGAGGGCCCAAAATAATTTTTTTGCACCGGGGCCCTTGTTGATCTAGCTACGCCACTGCCTTGTCTGCATCCATATTTTCATGCTTTATTTGCCAGGAGGACTGGTTGCATGCATCCGTTTTCTGCGGATTAAATCATAAGTTACAATAGGCTTGAGATTTTAGATAGAGGATTGATGGTTATAAATATGTCATTTGTAGAATGGCTGTCACTTTATCCTGTACTGAAATTATCGTCGTGTACGGAATGAGATTGTGACAAGCTCCTCCTTGCAGAATAGATTTTGGATAATGATGATGGTAATGTATCGTGATATGATTTGCAATTAACGGACGTGGGTACTATGAGAAGGAAGGCCACATCCATTCTTCAGATCACTTTTGATGCTATATTACAGTAAGATATTTGCCGGAAAAATATTTCCCTGCAATATTTTAGCGTTCTCTGCTACTCAGCAGGCAGTGTACCGGAAAAATATTTCCCTGCAATATTGTAGCGTTCTCTGCTACTCAGCAGGCAGTGTACTACCAGATAAGCCATATACTATATTGGAAATTAACGGATTTCGCCAAATCGGTAACTGAAAAGTACTCTAGTCATTGATTCCCTAACAAACAGTTATTCAGGACATCAACTTTCCTTCGGAAATCTCCACAAAATAGTTTTTCAGTTAACTATTATTAAATTGTTCTTTAAATTTAAACACTTATGTACAGTTTCAGCTGTAGCGTTCAGTACACATTTTATCGAATAATTCATGGTTCTGAAATTTCAACAATCACTACTTTTTTAACTCTTATGAAAAAAATGATAACATGTAAGATATGCGTACGTCAGGAAATGTTATGTGTCTGATATATGATATAAAACATTTGGAGTCTTGAGCTAGTATGGACTCCACAAGTAACTCTCGCCTTACAGAACGGAGACGTCTAAATTAAGCAAAGGACTTCGATTGCAGGAGGCTCTCTGACTGCTATAATAATTTATGCATGCGGTCGGTCGACGATATCGAACCATTCCGTGGCGTAGCAACCAGACGAGTAAGTATTGCGTGGCAGCCAAATGAAACGATACATCTGCATTCATATTCAGGTGTCGAATTTTTCAGTTAGGAACCTAAGGAATGTGCGATGAGAAAATTGTATAGCTGTGAGACAAGTTGATATTAAGCTTGTTGATTCATTATTGTTATTTTCTTTGTTGCTTATATGTTCATTCATTAAATGGAGCAAATAATAGAAGGTGGATGCATCTATTTCATTTATGATAACTTTTACCGAGCGTGGTGGGTGAACGGTTAACGTTCTGACCTCGCATTCGGGAGGACGCGGGTTCGAATCCCCGTCCGGGCATCCAGATTTGGGTTTTCCATGGTTTCCCCAAATCACTCCAGGCGAATTCCGGGATACTTCCTTCAAAAGGGCCATGGCCGAATTCCTTCCCGTTCCTTGTACCCAGTGCCATCCCGCCTCTAATGACCTTAGCCATCGACGAGGCGTAATGCCATAGTTAAAAAAAAAGGACAACTTTAGGTAATTTTTTTAATTTTTTATTGCGTGCGAGAATAAGGTGTTTGATACCGTTAATACTGTATTGGATTTTAATTTCTTCGCTGTTGATTTTAAGTGCAACACAAACACTAAACTGTTGTATTTCTGTCGAATGTAAGAACTCCAATTCTCACTGGAAGAACCATTAACTGTATTCGAACTTATTTATACATTAGCAATTAAATTATTATAAACATAAATATTTTTCATCTTCGGCTTTCTTTACAAGTTGAAAACAATATTGAACTTTGTAACAATATTGCATAACGAATACAAAACACAAAAATGCTTCCGTTTTTCACAGCTCAATAAATTGTTACATTTTTCGTTATAAATTTCATTTCCAATTTTTATCTCGTTTCTATGCTTTGAAAAGTGGAATTTTGTTTGTTTGTTGACTATAGAAAACCAAACGGTTGAAATCATACATTTCAAATTTTACACAAAGGTGTGGTAACGAAACACAGATTTAATGTCGCATATGCTACAACTTACACTTTTGTAGACTAGTTTCTCTCTCTCTTTTTACCGGGTTTTGATCCTCCCAGCTGTAAGCTCTCAGGGACCCTTTTCAGCCAACCAAACCTAAGGGCTACCATCCCGGAATTCGCCTGGAGGAACTACGGAAATCCATGGAAAACCGCAGTCAGGATGGCCGAATGGGGATTTGAACTCCGATCTTTTTAGAGAGCGACATTGCTCTCCACCAGACTCAGTCAGTTTTGTATAAAAGGAAAAACTGATATTTATGTATAGAAAAAAAAAAGGGGAATAAACAGAAGACGAATGTAATCAAAGACTATATTAGTCTGGAATACAGATACAACGAGCATATTTAAGTCAAGAAGAACGGAACCAAAGCGGTATCAAAAGAGAAATTTACAGTAACTACAGCATCCAATGTGGAAAAAGTCTGTGACCGCTACCCATATGTAACTACCCTTAACAATTTACGGCACAGTGTTTTCTTCCGATGATCTGAAAGGTATGTCGGAGGCCTACCAACGGCTTTGAAAGCGGATGTGAAAGCGAACTCTTGTTTGTTCCATTGTAAATTCATTACTATTCGTGACTATTCTTTGGTAATTACTAATTTCATATAGAAGTTTGGTCTTAAAAAGTTCAAATTACAGTTTTTTAGAAGAAAATTCGTATTCCAATAAGCGTTTCATACTTTTTGCGGTGTGCATCACTATCGCAGAATGGTTTACTTCTGCTGCTACTAATCGAAAATTTACGAATTTCAGTGATGATATGTTATGAGCGAAAATCATACGGTAATAACTATTTTCATCAATACAAAAGCTGTTTTGAAGGTTTTCAACTTTGATCCTGTTTATATTCACGTCTGACTGAGGACTGCCTACCTGGGCGCGTGCCTGCTCGCCCACCAGGATGACGTCTCTGGTGGCATCGTGCAGAGGGATGTCAGAGATGAAGAGTCCGTGGCTGGTGAGTCCATCCAGGCCGTCAAGGTCAGGGGAACCCACGAACAGCACGGAGTCAGACTCCGGACACGGCACCATCTGGCCCTCAGGAGTAGGCCCTGTCACCACACAGAGTAAACCATGCATAAATATTATCTTTAAGCGAGCAACTCTTGTAAATATGTAAATATATATTTTGGATCTCGGAAACGGCTATGATGATTTGGATGAAATTTCATATTTAGATAAAGTTTTGTTTTTTTCAGATTACCTAAATAGTTGTCTTCCCTGTAAAAACCCATTTGTACAAAATACGAACAATTTTTGCTTTTGGTATCTCGAAAACAGCTCTAATACCATCTTGCAGACGATTCAGGTACCAGGAAACCTACTAATATTTTCTCTTTGGTTTCAAGAAACTCATATATTTAAACGAACAATTCATGTATACTAACTGACCCATGCGAATATTTCGTACAATATCATGATCAATCATCGAATGGTAATATAATAATGAGGAAATAAGTAAATACAAGTATTTATTAATGAAAGGTATTTTATTTTGAAGAGTAGAAAAAATATCATTTTTATTGTAAAAAGTCGTTATCATTAATTAAAAGGTATTTAATTGCAAAACACTTAAAAAGTAAATTTTTGATAAATGTATATTGGCTGTGTCAGATGTGATTTATTCGAAACTCCTTTACTTTAGAAAACTTCTTTGAAAACAATATTAACAGTTGTAATGCGACCATAGTTTACTTAAGTCTTCAACAGAAACATAAATATTACTGAATCTACAAACTCTTGAAAAGGCCAAGTACAGGTGTCCATACGAAAAAACAGGTTCTGTTAAATACAATCCTGCGCTTTGAAGCGTCTGAACTCATTTTTTATATTAATTTCTGTTTAATATAATAATAGCATTTTTCTTTCGAAGTAATTTATAAGGTGGTAAATCGGACGATCTCAGAAACGGATGTAGCGTTTTGGATGAAACGTCATATGTACGTACATAAAGTTTTTATTAAAAAAAAATAAAAAGCAATTTTTTGTTTGGTATCTCGGAAATGGATCTACATTCATCTAGTAGAATTTTTTCGTACCAGTAAATTTACTGATGTTAATTAGTTAAGTTTCCCTTTGGTTATAAAAAGGAACTGGGGTGGTTTTAACTTTAACCAAACTTCATATAAAACCTTGCATATTGAACAGAAATCGAAAGATGCCGAGAAAAGCTAGGTTATCCAGGTACTATACTACAGAAAACGACAAGGACGAGTTGCAGCGAATCAATAAAATAGCGTATTGTGCAGTTAAAAAGACCTTACGTCACCAAATTTATTAATTGAAGGTAAAAGAAATGACATATCGGGTTTTTAGTGTTAGAATCAGGAAGATTTTTTTAGTCTAGCATTTGCTATAACAATGAGGGAACTAGCCATTCTAGCGTGCACCAGCACTAAGCAAAAACTGAGCTAAAGAAATCTTTATGAATAAAAACTAACTGCGATACTGAAACAGTGAAAACTGGCGTCCAACTTGTAGCGAGAATTAACGCAAAACCAATTTATTGATTTCATGCATAAGAGAGAGGGAAAATTTTGTTTTGTCTTTAAAGGGATTGGAACAAATTACCAAATGAAGTGATGAATAATTTATCAAAACCGCTGAAGGAATTTAAAATTAAAATTTGTAAATCGTAAAAGTAGGTGGGGGAGGAATTTAACACTAGAATTATATAAGACAGTTAAAAAACAAAATAAAATGGGGCAATTAGATGACTAAGGGAGTTGTCACTGGTGCGTGTGTTCCATTGCAATTAAAAAAACTACACAACTCAATATGGAAAGAAAATTTGATATATACTTTATTTCTTCTCTTTACAAGACAATTAACGAATAATATCGATGGACAACTATCGATAGTAGATAACATTGCAGCAGCAATAATATCGCAGGAAGGCGCGGAAGAGTGCGGACGGCGTACGCGCGGGAATGAGTGATATGCGGTGATATGACAGTGTAAACATCGGTATGTGCGCCGGGTTCCCGCGAACGGACGTTCGACTGAATCGATGGATTAACTCGCCTGCTATGTGCGCGGCTACAGGAAGAGTCAACAAGAATATTCTGAGTTGGACAGTGCTGGTTGTTGCCACCAACGTCTGCTGTGAGTTGTAATCTAAAGTGATGTATAGGTTATGTGCACCTGCCTAACGTTTCTCAATACGGACCTTGCAACTTCTGAAACTATTTATAGTGAGTGGTGGCTATTCCTGGCGCACTTTCATACGTTTCTTCAAGGTGAATAAATAACAGTAAACTTGTAAACTGAGTAGCTGAAGCATTGTGTTTCGTAATAGTTGAATAACCTAGTTACGCCCCTCACACTGCTCCAAATGTCAGGGAACAGCTTCCGAGACTGGCTTGCGTGGTCTAATTATTGAATGTAATTAAGGGGATTTGAGTAATAACTAGCCAGCCACGCAGGACCAAGTGATTCGTATCAAAAGCTGACGGGTCGCTTACATGACTTTACTGTGACCAGGAGTATTAAGTATTATGTTACATAGCTTCGCGACAGGACTGATATATTGATCAATTGAGCTCCTTGGCATTACATCGACTTTTAATTAGGATGTTACATGGCATGAGTGATTCAAAGTTAACTATATTCATTTAAATATATGGTATTAAATTTCTCTCGTGGACTGAACGTTTAGCCTACATGCTAGTGACCCTAAAAGTGGAAGAAAGTCATTAGGGAGCGTCTATTAATGACGTGAGGTGATTTTCCGGAATACCGGCCCCCTCCCCCCTTCTGGTGAGACTTTGTGAGATTTGGTCGGACCCCCTCCCCCCCCCCCCCCCCCACTAAAACGACATGAGATTTTCACGGAGACGCTCTCCCCTTTACCAATCGGCCTCGCAACATTTGGAGACTTTTTTTTTTTCTTTAGGTCTTTTGGTCCGAAGAGCGGATATACCCCACTAAAATTGACCTTCGCGTCATTTGTAGATTTTTTTTTAGCTCTACAATTCTACAAGAATTTCCCCACACCCCCACCCTCCTCACGTCATTAATGGATGTCCCCTTATAGCTTGAACGATTGAACAGCCATAGGGAACAATTCATTTAATTATTAAATTAAAAACTATAGAATCGTTCCTTTTGAATACGAGAGATATACTTTCTCACTAATCTGAAGTTTTTTAAAACCCAAGGCAAAAAATCTTTTAGCCAGTCACATAACTAATGCAACAGAAAGCTTTTGAGGCTGGGGTCAAAACTGCTAGCGATTTGTAATACAGTTTTTGTTCTTTGATGCAGGAAGTTAAAAACAGAAACTGTAAATAATTTCATGCCCCTCTGCACAACTGCTAATAACTGTTTTTTTTTTTTTTTTTTTTTTTTTTTTTTTTTTTTTGCTAAAATACTTTGTAAATCAGTATTGAGATGTGTGGTGTTTACGATTATCAAATAATAAAAGAAACAAAAATGAATATATTCAAATCGATGTCTGAACGATCTACTTTGGTTTACGGCATTCAAGGATAGTTTAAGATCATTTCAAGTGGAAGCAAAACCCAAAACCAGTGGAATGCTGGTAGAATTGAAGCAACCCACAGTGGAAATGGAGAAAGGAATCGGTTCGACAAACTGAGGAAGAAAGCCGAGGAAATGAAAACCATGGGGCCCACGACCTGGCAGAGATCCAGGTATGCGGGGTAGGGACTTACGGCAACGGTACAGCTCAACAAAACACAATGATACCATACTCCATTAACCTGTTTTTCTCTTTTAAAATTTCTTTCTATCAATCTCCTCTGAAACACGTGGAGCAGTTTAGTTTTGAGTAGAAGTGTCTATTGTGTATCTAATAAAATGTTTAACAGTTATGTACCTAGTCGTTGTTTATCTTGTGTACCTAAATAAAATATTAAAATATAAACAACATTTGTTATTTCACAGGCTACACTTGCAGTAGTGGATTCGACTACCACCTATTTCCAATTTTTTTAATCGATATTAACGCAAAACATGACTGTTACCAATAACACCAAATTAAACAGCAGTGCTGCTCTCCTGCTTGAAACAGGCTACAACTCACTGGATGTACAGCTACTACGGAAATTATATTCACCGCGCATAAATGAATACTAAATTAGCTGTTTTTGTTGCTGTCGGTCTCGTCGACAAAGGAGTAATTAACACCCACAAAATTTCGTATACGTTACCGAACTACTGGTACTTTCTTTAGGCATGACACATATAAAACTAGCAGTGGATTGGAACTCAAATACACGCGGAGAAAAAAAATAATTACAGAATCTGGTATGAAAGTGAAGAAAAAACTTTAAAACATTCGGTTTATTAATTAACAATTTAATACTTTTAGATTTGATGAAAGACCGTAAATGAGCAATATGAATGTTTTTGCAAAAATTCTACCGTGTCCTTTAAAATCTATTAATAGGTACTCAGCGTATCGTGTTCTTGAAATAAGACAAAGCAAACACTTCAGAATAATAAACTTGCCAAATACGTCTTGAAAATATTTGAAAGAATCCTGGACAACAGGTTTAGAAATATCGTGAACATGACTAATTCCACTATCGGTTTGCGAAAGGAAACATTACAACTGATCCTTTATTTATTGTCCGACAATTCCAAGTGAAGAAAAAATAAGGAAATAAAAATATGTATTAGGCATTCAAAGGCTTGGAAAAGGCCTCCGATACCATACCACGCGATATGGTGTTCTGGTGTCTTAAGAGGAAAGGAGTTACTGTCAGTATGATCAAGGAAATGTATGATGGCTCTTTAACAAGTATGGAAACACTAAAGCATTTAACATCAAAGTAGCATTATGTCAGGGCTCAGCAATAAGTCCATTTCTATTTGTGCTGGTATTAGATGTCATTAGTGAGCAGATCAGGCATGATGGCAGATGGGAGCTCCTGTTTGCTTATGACTTAGCAATCGTAGCAGACACTAAAGAGGACCTACAACAGAGAGTCTGGCTATGGCAAGACAAACTAGAGCAAAAGGCGCTTAAGATTGTAGCGAGATGACTAGATGGGTCATCTCGTACAATGTAAATTAATTATTGTTTGATATAAAAACATAAGAAATAAATAGATATTATTTTCTTGAGTTGCAGACAGACATCCGCGTCTAGCTAAGGGTTGTGTTAGTGTGAGCGACACTCTGACTGAGCCGGAAGTGTCCGGGAGGTCGAGACAATGCGGGGATTATCTCTGACACTGGTACCGGTGAGAAAGGCTGGACTCTGGGGAATTTTGCGGAAGGGATCCGTAGATGCGCCGTTCGCTCGGTATCGTGAGAAAATTTCTACATATCCTCCCGAACAATCCCGACAAAACCCGAAGACTCTTAGCAAATAAGAGGCAATGTATTAGCCAGCATAGAGGGGAGACTTTTGCGAAGCCAATCCGATGTGTTTATTTCCTCACGTGGTTGGAAATATTACAAATTTTGTGTTTTTCATGTTACTCGCCGAGGAGAAGGAGAGACGAGCTCTGAGGGGCGAGAAGAGGTCATTCCGTCCAGAACGATCGCGCTGGCAACTGCCTGCCAGAGTACTGCGCATGATTTCGTTCTGGAGGCTTCGATGACTGAGCGCCTAGTCCGATAGATGTTGTCACTTGTGTTGGTTGACGTGACAAGTGCCTAACATTACCTGGATGGTGCGCTGTTGAGAGGCGATAGCGCTCTTGTTAGGACGCTGCGTGCAGCCAGACAGACACGGTAATTATACCTCCAGAAACAGTGTGTACTCGACGAATCATTGAGATAGCCCTTTAACGGCCTGATGAGTGTGAGTTCTTATGCCGCCGGACATTAATTCCTGAGCTAGTTGTGTCTAAAAGCCGAGTGCTTTTTGGTTTTCGTTATCCAGTTTGAATTGAAAGACTGATTTTCATGTTTGGAAACTTTCAATCACTATTATTTGTGGGAACAAATTAACTCCCTGGCACCATATGTAATCCAGTTAAATCTGATGTTTTCTTGTTATCATTGTAATACAAGAATCGCTCTCGTTATGTATAAGATAGTTTTTGCTTCAGTTGCATATGGAATTTGTAACTCTTTGTAATGTACATGTATTGCAATTTCTTTGCTTCAATTAACGATAATTGTTTGTTTGCTATGTTGCACCTGTAAGACAAGGTATTGCGTTGAAATTTATTTTGCATAGACAGATGTTTAAGATTAATGGTAAATATACCTCTGTCTGTAAGCAGTAATGAGTACCAAATAAACCAATATTTTAGGATCTTTTCAAATATTAATAACAGAAGTAATGGTTTCACCTCTGTTTCCTGAAATTAATATATGTGCTTTGCATAAGATAGTGGAAGGTGGCGATTATAAATCATGCAAGGTAAGCAATTAATCTGCCCCAACCAACCAATCCGCTACAAGATCAACACAAAAAAGTCTGAAGTACTGGTTAGCTGCAGAAAAGCATGTGAAATAAACATTAAAGACACCAAAATGGCCATACAAATAGACTTCCAAATAGATACATTAAGATATCTGAGTGGAATACTAAGTGCAGAAGATGGCTGTGAACCAGAGGTGAAAGCCAGAGTAAAAGCTGGATGGAGCAAATGGAGAGACGTTGCTGGAGTGATATTTGATAGAAGGATGCCTAAAAACCTGAAAATTGTATACGAATATGGTAAGACGGTTATCATTTATGGGTCAGAAAAATGGGCTTTACGTAGAACAGAGGAAGCCCTCCTGGAGAGGACGGAAGTGAGGTTGCTAAGGTGGCTATAGGGCATTTCACTGAGGGACAGACATCGAAATTAAGAGAGAGGAAAAATAGGTGGTGTGGCTAGTGTTTAGTGAAGTCATTAGAGTGGAAAGATTGAGGTAGCACGGTCATATCATGCGAAGAGGCGAGGAAGAGACAATCAAGAAAGCGTGGGGGATACCCATGAGAGGAAAGAGGTCCAGAGGGAGACTAAGGATGAGCTGGAAGGATTTAGTTAAGAAGGACCTCGTGAACTTAAGACTGAAAGAAGTGGACGCTGTAGACCGGAAAAGTTGGAGGAAACTCATCAAGGCAGCCGACCTCTAATGTTGGAAAAAGATTGTGGAGAAAGAAGAAACACACTATTATGAACTGAAACATCTTGATGAAAAATTAAATTATATGTTAGATTAAATATTATCGAAAGATTATATGTGGAGTCTGATGCTTCATGGTGATACCACAAAGCAAGAACACAGATCTAATCATACAAATGTGAGAATTAAGACTTTTCCGGCGTATTGAAAGAAATGAAAATATTTCTGATTTTCTCTCTGCTATATTTATATTTATAAAAACAAACATTCACAGTAATTCTCTCGAAATGGACGCAAATGACGTATTCATGTATTCCGAAGAAGCAAACAGTTGGAGCAAACAGCGTCAGTTGCTTTTTGGACATTGTACTGCCATTTAAATTAAGCAAGCAAGATTTTTCCGTCAACTGATAGTAATGGAAGTTACTACTGAGTTTTTCTCTCCTACTTATAAGAAAAGGTTCATTGTCAATATCTTAATTGCGATTAGAATGTTTGGAAATACTATACGCAGGTAGCCCTACACACAATATCTAATTAGCTCCAAACAATTAATTATCACCGACTGCTCTTGAGTAAATTAAGAAATAACAGCTTCTAGTGGCCCTATTCTTATCAGAATTAGCACTGGCTTTCGGCCCTGAAAACTGAAATAGAATTTTTATATTCCTTCCTTGGAATCAAATCAAAAGTTGCACAAAAACTCTTCAATAGCAAGTTCATTAAAGCTGAAACAAGATTACTGACTAGGAGCAGGGTGGAAACCGGCCCTGAAATTTCCGAAGAAACTATCCCGGAGTTTTCGTAGAGCGATTTTGTGTGACAACGGAAAACGGAAACCCGTGTGACATGGCCGGCAATCGATCCAGGTTCTCCCAAATACAATGCCACAAAACTACCCCTCACCCATCTGATTACACATATCTCGTCCTATCTCACCCAACTGAGAAGTATCAATGCAAAAATGTTGTTTAGACTTATAACAAAATTATTCATTATTCGTGAATTTCGAGTTCACAAATATCTGCCACATACATCCGAGCTTGCATATACGAATGACAGAGAGAGACTGGGTAGTGGAAACGAATCATGAAACCCGAAAAGATCTGTTAAAATCTGCGAATCAAAACTTTGCACCAATCTGGAACTTCCTGAACACTATCATTTATGGAAAATATAGAAATGATAAAATTTTGTATGTGGAGAATGTAGAAGTGATAAAACTGCGAGAAAAAAAGTGTTAAACAAAATGAATGGCTGTAGAGAGAAACATGTGAAAACGGCACTTTAATACGGAAAGGCGCGTGCTGGGGCTATTTCCAAGCCAATAAATCGACGAAATCAAAACACCGCAACGTCGCTGAAGAAAGATATGGAGATTTTCTGGTCAAACAGATGTTTATTTTCACTTCATCTCGGATTCATGGATACCAGATTTGTTTACCTTTTTTGTTTTATTTATTTATCATTATGTCTGAATACCAAACAAGTAACGAGGGTTTGGAACTGACTGAATCTCTGTCTCTATTATTTTTAACCGCCACGAAAAATCAGATGCAAAGCTGTATAGGAACAGAGAGGATTTTTACCTTATTGTGTTAAGCGATCACAAGAATGTGTGATCTGTTGGTAAAAACAGAAGCACAAGCTCTTTAATATCATAATTTGGGAGATATTACTTCTTCTTTCAATACTCCTTATACATGACTTCATTTGAATCAAATGAAGAATGCTAAATAATTATCAGTAATGCAATGTTGTTGTAGGCCATTTTTCCGCAGTTGCTCAGTAAATTAATTAATAAAATGACGCCAAAAAACTGTCTCACAAATCGCTTAGTTTATTTTTACATTTTGTCACGAATTAAATTAGCTAGGAATCCAATATCTTGTTCTCATCACGTCTATTTGTCTAACAAGGGGAGGCCACCAACTGTAAAATTCAGATTAGATTCATACTGTATGTAATAAAGCTCATGGCCAGAGGTGTAATGTGGCAAAGCAGTAACACGCGCGTCTTCGCCGTTGTCGAGAAAACCACCATTAAAATATTCCGTTGCGTTCAGATGGTTGAAATACTTTCTACATTAGGAAACTCTTATGGGGCTCGTGGCGCAATGGGCAAAATTCTCTGCTTCATAAGACCATCGTCGGGACGAATCTCGCTACTGGCAGTTTTTTAAATTTATGATTAGATGTTTCAGGACGATAAAATGTTACCAACGTGCACTATAAAGGTCATTCCGTTTACTTTTGCCGGCAAGTAAAAAAAAAAAAAAAAAAAAAAAAAAAAAACCTTCAAAATTGTGCTTATTTAATCGATCAATAGCGTGATCAGTTCCAGAGAAGATTGTATAAAAATCCAATCGATCGTCCAGTACCAGTTGTCTTCTCCGATTTTTTCCGATATTATAAGATACTTGGGATCTCTATCATACATGATGGACGATAGAACAATGTTTTTGAATGTAGAGCATGTGTGTTTCACAATAGATACTTCAAAAAACAATTGTTCTTGTGAAAACTTCTCATTTACCAGATGTCCTCGGTGTCGTGCTCTTTTTTGCTTTCCATGTTTCTACGATAACTATCACTCTGGTTCGTGTGACACTGCGGCTACTTCATCTCACAAACTGTAAATTATCTGCAAGAATATAGTTAACTTTTAAATAAATTATACGCACTTGAATGTTACTTGTGATATTGTGTTTTATTTCTAATATTATTTTTAAGAAACAACTATAAAAAATAACCTTGTTTGCAACTGACATAATGAAGTTCAAAATTGTTGTGTTCGTCGTTGTTGTCGTCGTCGTCGTTGTTGCCATCGTCGTCGTCGCCGTCGTCGTCGTCGTCGTATTTTTCGTAGTAGTTTTTGTTGTCGCAGTCGTTGTTGCTGTTGTTGTTGTTGTTGCTGCTGCTGCTGCTGTGTTGTTGCTGTTGTTGTTGTTGTGTGTGTGTGTGTGTTTTTTTACAACAAATGGCACTTAAAAAAATTATTATATGTCTAATCGTTGAAACTTATTCTCGGGAATTATCTGTAAACACATTTGAATAAATAAAAAAAGTTGCTAGCAGCAATATTTGATCTAGCGACAGCGAGATTATAAAGCAGGAAGCTTGCTCGTTGCGCCACGAGATCCTTGAGCTAGGAGCATTTGAACCACTTGAACCCACGCGGAATATTTCAATGCAGATTTTCTCGAAAGCTGAGGAGAAGCGGATGTTACTGCTTTGCCACTTTACACCTCTGGCTATGAGTTTTTACTACACACAGTATGAATCGAATCTGAATTTTACACTTGGCGGTTTCCCCTTATATGTTTTAGTTATTTGTTGTCTTCATCTCTCCATTTCTGCGCTTTTAATATCAAAGAGGTGGCACTCTCTGCTTATTTAAATCCGTTTAAATTCTGATTGATTTAAATTTAGGATCTTATGACGATTTCGTTTTATGGCAAAGTGTAATGATGAGATGGTTGTGCTGCTACAAAATGTCACCGCTTATTTACTGTTTGTTATTGAAGCTTGTTGACGATCATGGATAAAACTGGTATTACTTTATAAATGAATAACCATATCCACAGAGAATAATGTTGTAAGCCACAGAAACCTAGTAAGCTAAAAACGGATTCACGAGTATAAGAGGGATTACACACTGCTCCAGTGGACATGTTCATTAGATCTCATTTTCATTCAGATAGTAAAGGAGTTGAGTACTGTTTTTTTTCCATTTATGCGTCGTGGTTCGTTGATGATGTGATCATTAGATCCGCAAAGAGGAGAACTTGTTTTACGAAGGAACCTTCCCAACATTCTTTGAAGGATATTCCGGGAACCATGGATTTTTTTTTTTTTTGTAACAGTTTAACGTCCCTTTTTAACAACGTGGTCTTTAGAGACGGGAAAGGATGGAGGCAAGGAATGGGAAGGAATTCGGCCATGGCCTTTTGAAGGAAGCATCCCGGCATTCGCCTGGAGTGATTTGGGGAAACCATGGAAAACCCAAATCTGGATGCCCGGACGGGGATTCGAACCGCCGTCCTCCCGAATGCGAGGCCAGAACGCTATCCGTTACACCACCACGCTCGGTGGGAACCATGGAAAGCTGGTATCTGGATGGAAAAAATCCTTAACTGAAACTAGGTCCTGTTAAACACTAGGTCCGAACCATGCTACTCACATTGCAGGATCGGTAGAACTACCTCTTACCTTTAGATTTGAGTTGCAGTACTCTGCGATGTGTTTAAACTACATTGTTACTATATATATATATATATAAAAATTATCTCAACTTAATGGCGAAAAATAAAGACAGTTTAGTTAATGGATTAAACGGATGTCTCTGATAGTACAGGGATATTAAAAAAGGAGCAAATTTTTCATTTTTTTCTAACAATCTATAAAAGATCCAAATACTCATCACTGCATAGAGGATGACTCAAAGTTTCACTTTGTACATTCGACCGCTTGCCTGTGCAATGTTCTTGCGAGAACTCCAAGCGAAATCACTTATGAAAAGCTGAACATCTTCATGACCAGTGCTTTTCCCCTTGCATGTGCACCCACCTTTTACGAATTTCTTATGCCAATCGTAAATCTGTTTATGACCAAGTGGGCCTTTACTGAATTTGCAGCGAAACACACGTTGCACATCAACAATGTATTCACTTATTGCATAGTGTAGCACACAAAACGACTTCCCCTGTAGCTTCGCCATTTCCACATAACTAGACAGCAGCGCCACTGGCAGCAACGAATGGAACTCTATCCAGAGATGTGTTTGACTATTTGTATCTTTTACAGTCTGGGAGAAACAGAAATGTCAGATCTTCTCTCTCTTTTTGAATAACCCTGTTCAGTAGTTGAGATATCTTGAGAAGTAACCACAGGTATGTGCTTGCTATCTCCTCCCCTTGCTATCTCCTCCCCTTTGCTTCTCGCCCCCTACTGTACCTGCGCTGCGCACGGCGCCACCAGCTGCAGGACGAAGGTCGTGTTGGCGCGCTCCGCGAAATCCTGGAAGCGCAGCGGCAGCGCTCGAGGCCTGCGCAGCGCCAGCAGCTGTGACAGGTGCGGAGCAGGTAGTCCCAGCTGCCGCTGCTGCTGCAGCAGGCGCGAGAACGCCGAGCCGAGCTGCGACACGCGCAGGTGGCGGTCCAGCACCAGGTGCCAGGGGAAGGCGCGGCAGAAGGAGCGCATCGACATGGGCAGCGCTGACGCACACGTCGACGGCGGCGGCCGGTCCTCGTCCGGCGGTGAGAGGCGTCCATCTGAGCCCGTCGACGTCGTCACGACCAACCTGTCGCACAGTGCAAGATGCATCCGATGAACCACTAGAAAACTTCACTCAACAAGCAAGTCAAAATATGTTACTTCACAATTAAGTGGTATTCTTTAACAATTAGTGATAGTGTAAAGACAGTGTTATGTTCGTCAAAAATTGAGATAAATGTATTTATGCTCCCCTTCAAATTTCAAGGCCCAACTTTCTTTGTCTGTGCTAGATGGATTTCGTATAAATTTATGCAGAATTTCAGCCAAGGGAACGTATTTTTGAACGCTCTATATAACAGAATCATATTTTCTATACCTCAGCCCCTAATTCATTTTTATTTTACAACACTTATGTCATAAGTGCGGGTAATGTGGAACGAGAGAAGGATCCAAGATGACTGGAATAAAAGGACAGGACTAACTGGCAAAACCACCCTGATGTGTCACTGTGTCATGATACGATATTTGCAGTAAGGTGGGTACAAGAGCGCCACTGTGAGCGGGGGGCAAGGATCTGGTAATGGATATGAAAAGTTGTGTGACAGCTTCAGCCGAAACAGTACGTAAGAAACGATGAGAAAAAAAATCAGTAAAGGAGACAGAAGAGTGATGGATATGTATGGGGGTAATAAAAGCTGCGTTGAAGTGGAAAGGTTAAGATTGCATGGTTTAAGTTCAAGTATGAACTAAAGCAAAGAAGTGCCCTCTCCCACCTCTTATTTACAGCGGTGATGGTTTGAAAATTGAATAAGGCGGTGCAGAGCATTGGGGAAAGAAGAATAAAAGCAATGTAATTTGCTGATGACCTATTAGTTTGGGGAAAAGATGAAAGAGAATTACAAGATCAGCTGGATGTCTAGAAGAGGGTAATCGCTTTGAACGGGATAAAGTTCCTTGCAAGAAAGTGTAAAGTGTTAATTGTAACAAACCGAGAGTGGTGGTGTAACTGTTAGCGTTCTGGCCTCGCATTCGGGAGGACGGCGGTTCGAATCCCCATCTGGGCATCCAGATTTGGGTTTTCCATGGTTTCCCAAATCTCTGCAGGCAAATGCAGGGATGCTTCCTTCAAAAGGCCATGGCCGAATTCCTACCCCCCCCCCCCCCCATCCTTTCCCGCTCTAAATACCTCGCTGTTAAGAGACTTTAAGCTGTAAAAAACAAAAAACATTGTAACAAGAAATAACAGAAGACAGACATAGGCGTATCCCTTAGAGGAGAGAAATTGAATAAGTTGAATGTTTCAAATATTTTTAAAGATGGATTGAAGAAAATGGAGGAAACAAGATGGAAATAACTGTAAGAGGAAGATTGCGGAGGGATTTTTTTTTAAAAGAGTGTTACTGGTCTATTATGAAGCAGGAAAGGAAAGAGGCCAAGAGTAATATCGAAGTAGAAATGAGTGAATAGTGTTAAGAAATCTATTGGGGAAAGAGGAGGGAATTGGATGACATTGGAAGAAGAGAGATGGTGGATGGATAGGAAGCGGTTTTTGTGCCAAGCAGATATGGCCTTTGTTTGGAAGCTGCTTAAGATGATGATAGCGATAAGTACACAAATGTACTGAGGAAAACGGGTTTGATTGATTTTGTGTGTCAATTAAATACGATGCAACTGGTTTGAAATTGTTTACCTACTGACTTCTGCTGTTGATACAGAGCTCACTTGAGTGTGCATTTACAGGTAACGTCAAGCCAGATGGAGCGGCTTACTAAAGTGAGTTCTGCGAGAGACTTGCCTGTAGACGCCGTGTTCCTTGTTGGCGCAGACTTCGACGCCCGTGTCGCTGCCGTAGAGGTCGCTGGCGATGTGTCGCAGCATGCCTGCCAGCAGGTGGGCTCCTGCGCAGCTCTCAGCGGCCACCAGCAGCTGCAGCTGGCCGCTGGCTCGCGTGCACACGAAGCCTGCGCCCAGTCCGTCGCAGCAGTCTGCCGTCAAATAACGGCGACCCTTACTCCTTGACAGTAATAGTTTCTGGGTTCACATCAAAACCGATTATCACAAGTGGAGAGTCTACCAATTTAAGGCTATGGAAGAAATGAATTCTAATCAGTGGGAGTCGTCACGGAGATCCTTTTGGTTTGGTCGAGGCTGCTGCAAGCGGGGATCACCTGGCTGAATCATTTCTGAATGTTGTTTCAGGCGTTGTTCTGTATAATATTTTTTCCATGATGGATTGGTGGAAACACGCGACTGTGATATAAAATTTGGTTTGATATTGAAAGCAGCAACCAGTCACAATTTGTTGTTATTATGTTTATTCAACTATTGCCGATTTCGAGAAAGATGTTCATCATCAGATGGTCTGCATTTTAATGTATTTAGAACTTTGCATCTGCATATCTAAATACTGTACATTAAAATGCAAACCATCTGTGATGAACATCTTTCTCGAAACCGGTAATAGTTGAATAAACATAATAACAATAAGTTGTGACTGGTTGCTGCTTTCAATATCAACCCTAAGTTGTTCTGTATATTGTAGCCGTCGTACGTCACATCCACTTATCATTAATTACAAATATGAAATAATTATAAATGTGAATAATTGTGGTACCGGGCATCATCAGGACGAAACGCATCTGGGGACTACAACAGTTGTTTATAGACAGAGTTTTATTTATAAAATTTACTGTTCAACAACTGCAGAAAAATGGCCTATAACCACATTAATATTAAATAATGTATTTATTGTAGAAAAACTTCTCGGGATTCTAGCCGCGTCAAAGTAAAGTCGATTGGTGACGTTTCGCGAAACGGCACTGCTCACATTGTGAAGCTCCGCTTAAGTAAGTTAAGTAACTTAAGTAAGTTAAGCGGTGCTTGACAACGGGAACAGTGCCGGCTCTCTCAAAACGTCGCCAATCGACTTTAGGGGGCGTCTATTAATGACGTGAAGTGCTTTTCCGGAATTCCGGACTCCCCCCCCCCCCACCCCCGGTGAGACATTGTGAGATTTGGTCGGACTCCCCCCTTCCTCTAAAGTAACGTGAGATTTTGAGGGAGACCACCCCTACCAATCGACCTCGCAACTTTTTGAGACCTTTTTTTAGGCCCTTGCCTCCGCGAAAATGTACGTAGTTCTCTAATGTATTCATTATTTGTATTACGAATTATAAAGGTACACTACTAATCCTTTTTTATGAGTATCTCTGAAGGCAAGGAGAAACTGGTCGATATAGAGTGAAGGAGAAGGAAAAGAGATGACGAGAGAAAGCCTAGGATGGTGTAAAAATACG
>JARYHS010012519.1:159396642-159585655 GCA_031002005.1 Vandiemenella viatica | reverse complement strand
AATAATATCAATAAATTGTATTTCTATTAAATTTAATTTTGTTTTATAATAAACAAAAAAATCATATTTCAAAAAATGAAGGAAAAAATAAGATGTTGGGGTTGTGGAGATTCGAACTCACATGAATAGTTATTATGTTACTGATTATGTTATACAGTCATCTTCATCCCATGTTGTTAATTACAGTATATACAACACTATGAAAGCCATCCTCAAGTTTTCTCGGAAGTGGTAGAATAGAGAACTTTTCCTACTTTAATGTGTGTGTTTATTACAAATAGACCATCACCACACAAATACTATTCCTAAGACGAAATTGCCAGACCAGACCTTCTTCTTGTAAGTAATAAAGTCAGCCCACAAACAACCAAGGTCATTCACTTGCTGTTTATACTGGTTACCATGACAGTAACTAGGCTTCACTGCCTACAGAGTTAATGTCTTAATTAACAATACTAAGTCACTTATAAATACACCAGTATTTAGTGGTCTGACATTTCCCTTCCAGAGTTTTTTTGAAACGCAGCTTTGAGATGCGATGAAACGCTCAGCGTGTGACATGTTAATTAGAAATTCACTTTCTTCTGGAAAAAATATTATTCTTAGTTTATTATTATAGGTGCACCAACAAAGTTCATTAGAATATAGTGTAGTTTAATAATTAAACTTCAGAAATGAAATCTCACAGTTTTGTACACAGAACTTTTGATTTCTTAGAGTACTAAAGAGAAGCAATAGCAGGACATTTAATGGAGATCTCAACTCTCAAATCCTTCTGCAATCAAAAGTAATAATTCCCCAATCACTACTATACCATACTTTTCTAAAACACAAAGATCAATTTATTTCAGCAGGCTTGGTAAGCTTAGACAAGATGCAACATAAAATTTCCTGCTTTGAATAGCCACTGGAGAGAGAAGGTTGTAGAGTATCTGATTTAGAAATAGACAAAGTTCAATGATTAAAAATTGTTGAAAAACTACAAACAATAAATTTTGCAACAATTAGTACTAAAAATATCTTGTCGTCTTAGATTGTGCTGTCAGAATGTCTTCACTACACTTTTTTCTATTTGGATCAAAGTCTAATTGTTGTTTACTTATGTTGATAACAATAGACAGGAAAATAATTTCAAAGCAATGTGAAAAAAATATAGCAAAAGTAAAAAAGTTAAAATATAATATTCTCAGGTTCGCTGCCAGATTGTATCGATGAAAGAAAAGCTTTCGGCGATGTAATCTGCCACCATTTTCAGGTCCGATGCTCATGCTGCGACAACCAGAGTTGCACTGCTGTCCTCTGGTGCTGACGCATCTTATAAAGCCTAGCACCACTACCCCTCCACACCACCCCACTCTGTAGTTCAAACCTGCTGCGGCTCCACATTGTGCCTGTAACACTAGGTGGTCAATGTTCGAACTGTGAACTGGATATTATGGTTTATTACTGGTGACACTCACTATCCTCTTGAACGAAATGTGGTAGTACTAGAAAATAAAGCCAGCTTCCATGTGTCGCTAAGCAATAGATCAGAGTCTCTGTTAATCATGTCATTATTCAGCTGTAATTCTACGGCTTTTCTAGCACCAAGTCCCAAAAGAACTAACCCTTTGCCAACACTTTTACAATGCCAAAGTCATTTTGTGGCCATTTTCACTTACGTGTTGTGTGGTTGCAGATTTCTTCAACTGCAACAGCCAGATGTTGCGCTCGTGCCCAACCACACAAGCCTTGATGAAGTGGTAAGTCTTTTATTAGTCTGACCACCTGTATCATCATGGTATGTTGTAGACACCCGGTGTTTTTAAACCCAGATCATCCTTTATAGGCCGGAGCTAGTAACCGATTTTGCAGGAGGATAGAATACGCTCTTAATTCTGTGTCAAGTCAATATTCAGCCTACAGGAAGGAGGCCAGATCCTTTGACTAATCTTCTGCATCCATTGCACATTTTTTTGCCCTTTTCCAAAGTGCCTGTTCTATTAGTGAGTCAGGGTATCCATTCCTCTTGAAGATAAGGTGGAGACGTTCAAGTGCTTTCTGGCAGACTATCAGCTTCAGAAATTTCCATTGCTCTGCACACCAATATGTACAGTACGGTGTTTCTCTGTGCCAGATGGTGGAAACTGGTGGCATGCATGTAGCAGTCTGAGTGTGTGGCTTGTCTTTCATCTATAAAATCTGGCAGTGAACCTGCAAAGATTATATTTCAGCGACACAATGGGAATGCCTTCATTCACACAAAACAACATTTGCAAAGGGTTGAAAAAAGAGGATTGTGATGACACAAATACAAGATAAACATAATTACATGATGAAAGATGTAGCACCACTCCCAGGTTTAATCACCACCTTGTGTGATCAAAAGTTCTCTGAAATATTATGTATTTATGTTCATCATTGTGCCTTCTCACACTCACTGCATCCAACTCTGGCAAGTTACTTTCCCTATATTTTTTGCTTCGATCTTGTAAAATAGAGAATGTCACGCAACAAATGAAAATTAGTTATTTTGGCAACAATCCATTAAATGCACATATGCGCTCTACCACTCATTATATTAACTTCAAAGTTTCATCATATTATATCTTGATATTTATCACTTTAATACTATGTTATGATTAGTTTTGGTTCTTGTGAACATTGTGGCAATATGTCGTTTTAGTTAACAGTGTTATTAAATTATATGTTGCAGGACCACTGTATTTAATAAAGATTCATGTCCAATTGTTTGGTGCTGACTCAATATGTTTGTCATTGTATTTTATCAGAAAAGTCTCATGGAAATTTCTTTAGAGTTTAATTAAAATATGCTACATAGTAAAAAAATTAAATCAGGCAATAAATAAAAAGCACTGTACATGTGTAACACACAAAATCAAGACATTTGTGTTTTGAAAGCTCTTTTATTTTGAATAATAAATCTCATTCAATAGAGACAAAAGAAGTGCCATACCATCCACAGCAACTCGTACTGGTGTAGAGTTTGCATGCTTCAAACCTGTAAAACAAAAGAAGAAAATTTGTTTTGATACTGCAGTCATATAAATTACAAAATTATTTGAATGCTGTAACTGCTGCACCATTCTTTAAAAATAATATCTGACTTTCAAATTTAACAAAGAAAATACAAATGTGGCACTGTCCAAAAGTGAAAGCAAATTTTGCAAACTGACAGAGCTAACTACTTTTTTTTGTCTAAATCTGACTAGGTGCATAGGATTTTGATTTTTCACTCTCCATAAATGCTGTATTATGCAGTAACACTGCTTGCTAATATTCTAATTCTTAATGAGCTTTCATTTAGTGATTGTTGTATGAAGTCAACTTTCAAAAAGTAGCCAACATTTACATTATTTAAAAAAATAATAATAATATTGCTGTATCATAACTCATATACACAGTGTGACTACACCACAATTTAAAAGCTGAATATAGAAGCTCCTTAATACGATATTGCTCTCAGTTTATTAATACAAACTCATATACAAGTAAATTGGTACCAAAACACATGATAACTTTTAAAACATGGCATTGGTGAAATATTGAAGGGAAAAACTGCAAACAAAAACTATTATTTAGAGAACACAGACTGGCATGACAGTAATGCAACTGAATTTAAGGACTGGACTAAAAAAAAAAAAAAAAAATATTATTTAAACTGTAACTAGCAGAGATACAGAAGAGAATAACCACCATGAAAAGCATGATCAGAATGCAAGACCAATGATAAGGAACTTCAACATCAGGTCACAAACTTTGGCACATTGAGTCCTGGAGATTGACAATAGTTGTGTACAGAAAAGTACAGCAAGGCACAAGAAACTTGGATTATTAGTAGATATAGGCTGTCAAGCACTGTTACGATAAAACATTAATTCGGGTATAGCAAGCTACCATAAACTTTAACCGTGAATGTATTATTTCCCGATACTTATTAAGAATTCTGTCTGCAAGTTCTATGTGAATATAGTACCTCACTGCAAAAAGTAAGTGGATAAGAGGCTACTGCCATTAGTATGTACAAAAATCACTTTCACTGAGCTTATTCTAAGTTTGAAGCTAAGCTGGTATCAGGTTACAACACATTTCACTCCTGCAATGTTAATTAAATTGCAACACTATTAGAGAGCTTAAAAGCAATGTTCGACACCAAGAAATTTACTAAGTTGCGTTATGTTACTAAAATTTCTTATCACCTGAAACTTTCAATAAGCCGAAATTATTCCAAGTCTGGAGACATTTCTAAGTCTTTGCTGTGCCTTTGTCACAAAACAAAGTGTGAACACAAACTCTTCTACCAGAATGCTAGCGAGAGGAAGAATAAAGGGTTTATATACCATTTGTCATGGGAAAGCCTGAAATTCCTAGTGATCATTTTATTCCAATCTTCCTGAAACTTTATTCACTTTCAGAACACATTATTCTAAGAACTATTGCCTATGTCACTTTTTCTTGTATCTTTTCTCATTTAGGTATTATTAATTTTTGAAATGTGAAGAGTGGCGATTTCACTTATCTGTCTAGTTTTAAAAGTATTTAGTCCCTCATAAATTTACACATATCAAATCGTTCCTTTTATTTATCCATTTAATTTGGTGTATTGTTTGTAGCTGTGGCTGTTGTTGTTTTTGTGGCTTTAGGGCGCGTCGACAGCGAGGTCATTAGCGCCCGTTAGCTAAAAAGAAAACTAAAATGTCATCTGCATGGTCGACTCTAAAGGGGTCGGCCATACAGACAGCAAATAAAAAAATTCACAAAAATAATATATGGCTTTAGAAGGGCCACCAGGACCTAACAACATAGAACACCTGGATGGCTGTGAAGGGGCCTAACAGGTGCACAAAATAATTAAAAACACTACATGTCTCCAAATAATGCTCTCGGGTGACTAGAAGTGTTATAATAAGCACACTACATGTCTGCTGTATAGTGGCCAGCGAGACATGAATTATAACAGTGAAAAATAAAATAAAAACAATGCATGTGGATGGCTGTAAAGAGCCATCCATCATGCTACTTGTTTAGTTTCACCCGCCTCGGTTTGCATGGGTCTTCAGTTACTGGCTGCTGAGAAACGGGACCCGGCTCGTCCACCAGCATTTCAGTTTCTTCTGGCTCCGAAGAGACGGACATCTCCAACTCGGCGAACTCACCAAACACCTATTTTGCTTTCTTCTTCCTCGCACTCTTTCCCTTGTTTTCCCCACTACCAGGTAACTTGGGAGGGGATGAAGAGGGGGATTTCACAAACTGAGTTGGGTCCGTCTGCCTGAACTTCGGTAGTATTGGTAGCAGATGTTACTACTCCTTTCACTGCACATGGTGGAATTGGAGGTGCAGTGACTTTAACTGGTAATGCTGGTGGAACCTTCACTATTGCTGCTGGTGTGGTCGATGTCGCAGACGTGTTGTTACCAACGTCCGCAGACGTAGATGTAACGACCTTAGCAGATTTTGCACTGACACGAACACATGGTGCTAGTGCTCATGTCTGCAACGGACGTCTGGGTAGCAACACTCTGCTTCCTGACGGAGCTGAAGCCATCTTAGCAAAACTAGTTCCAAAAATTGGAGTGGCGAGTGACTTGTCCTTTTCAGCTTCCCCATAGGGAATCTGCTCATTGGTCTTCAGCTCCTGTATCTTGCGCTCTTCAAGATACACTTGATACTCCCTATTCCAGGCAGGGTGCGACCCGGAGCAGTTGACACACACCTGTGGGAGCGTGCAACTAACACCAGGCTCATGTGCACCCTTGCCGCATCTACCACAGGTGGGGTTACCTTTGCACGACGCCGTCATATGTCCAAACCGCTGACACTGATAACAGTGCATTGGGTCCGGAACATACGGACAGATGTTAAGATTTATGTAGCCTGCTTTGATGTTCTTTGGCAGTACTGGAGTGTCTAACGTCAGGACGAAGGTGGCAGTTTTTTCTACACTGCCATTAACACTTCGCGTTATCTGTCGTACCTCGACCACTTTCTGATCCTGCCACTCCTTAACCAGTTCCTCGGTCCCAATATCTATTATGTTGCGGCAGGTGACAACGCCTTTGGAACAATTAAGGGATTTGTGGAGTTCGCAAGTAACAGCGAACTCCACGCGCTTCTCACAGTTAAGGAGAAGGGTAGCTTGTCTATTGGTGGATGTTTCCTCAGCTTCTTTACAGAATTCAGGGTCCTTACGAGACCCTCCAAGCCTTTTTGAATGTAGAATGGCGAAACTTTTTCAAACGACCCTTCGACTCTTTGCATTACCACAAAGGCGTTTGCAATCGAACATACCTTTCCGTTACAGTTATTTTCCGAAGCTGGGGGGCTGTCAACCCTCACCCTCTTCTTAGAACTGGGTGTATTTTTATTAGCCTGCGACACACCCGTACCGCAGGCTTCTTTGGTTTTCTTGTGAGGCTGAATTTTTGGTCCCATGAGTATTACTAATATAAAAAGAAATGCTAATACAATAGGGATGTGCAGGTGCCCCTGAGGTTGCACACTAGTGAATGATTTCCCTCATCACCCATTCGCCTCCTCGGCACGTGTCTGACTGTGAGGTTGAGGTTTTTTTTTTATAGAGGTTTGTACCATCCTTGAGATCCGGGTGATTAAGCCAAGATCCCCATTCTCCTAGGCACACAACGTTCCACCACCATGCCCTACGGTGGTCGTTGAATCATGGTAGGAGTTTACGGTGTGGGAAACGGCGCTCACATGTTTCCAGCTCGGGCACCGTGGGTTCGCCAAATCCGTACCTGGTACTTGGTACCAAGCCCCTGAGGGGGTAGCTGTGGCTATTTTCCTTCAGATTCAATATTTAAATTTACTTACTGTGTCTTTCCTCTGTACCCTCCAGGTGCAACCTTGAGATTTCAGAAAATTATATCTTTCTTATTTAATCATAGTTTTAAATGGGGATTTCACTATTCTTTAAATTTCATTCTTTTTTAACTATCCTTATACTGTTAACAACAAATCTTTATTCTAAAATTGTTTTGATATGTGTGTGATGCAACATCTAAAATTCATTCTTTCATCCTGTAAAATACTTTTAGTTGCCAACTGTTGTTATATTATTTCCTTATTTAAAATTATCTTTCAATCACGCATAGTTTCAACTCTATTTTATTCTAAGAGTTGAAATTTTTTATTTGTTTTAAAAATATTTATAATTTATCTATATGTTCCAGTTATTACTCTATATACATCTACACATTAGACTATTTCTCACCACACACAATGTATTATAGTAGTGACAACGTTTTGGGTTTGCCAGTTATTAGGCACTTTTGTGACACTTCCAAGCTATGGGTTGTGGTATGTTCAGTTCCATGCTAGCTTGTGTAGCTGATAAATTATAACTATATGTTTAGTATTCAATGTGCAGTAATTCACAGAACCCAGGAAATCATTTATAATTATTCTGTACAAATTCTTCTTTAAGAAAGGAAAGAACAGAGTTCACGTCAAATTAAGACAATATCCACAGTAATACTATCAATAGGGACTCTTTGCGGAAGAGAAATGAAGGATCTAATTGTTATGATGTTTCACAATTACAGCTAGTAGTTTATGATACGCTCCATACTGCAAACATGCATACTGAAAATTAAAAAATGTAGTTTGCCCTTGCCTTCAGTTAAAATGAGAAGTACTCTGAATTAAACAAGAAAGTCAGATAGCAAAAACTAAAAAACTTTAATTAATAGAGTAACTTCATAAACCAGTGAGTGGAAAAGGGGGGAGGAGGAAGGAGAGAAATAGTTTATTCCTTTTCTGTAGGTTATTAACAATGGTGCAAACATTTTTTTTTTTCAAAAATATTTTTATGTGCCCACTTTCTTCCGTTTATATTCTTATAAGACTTGTGCATTATTATATTTTATAGTTATTCAATTTTTGTTTGGACACCTCCAATTTTTCATCCTTTTGTTTTGGGGGGGGGGGAGAAGACAGAGTGCCCCTTTTTTGCATATTGAGAACATTGCATTAAAATTTTATTTTTGTCTGCTATAACATTTAACAGAATTATTATGATAAGAGGGAGTAACTTAAGAGACCTTGCTTGCAAGTCAATTTCAAACGTGATACATTGCTTCAATGTGCTGTTACCTGTGTAACAGATATAGTAATTTGAGCTCATGCGAATTGATGGGCATACTTACGATACTTCATGGCAGATATCGATAAAAATATTCAACTACTACTACAAATTTGTACCAATAAAGTAAAACAGTACGGCAGAGAATAACAATGAACGTACTTTCCTCTTGAATGTGCGCTATAATATGCACGTCTCCTGCATTCATTGGTCTGTTGGCAGATGAATAGCTGCTATCAGAAGCACTACTAGCTGGTCCTCATCCATTCCACTCTCACAAGAAGCAGTACGAGTGCTTCGATGGCTACTTCCACTGCTTCCACAACCATCCACATAAGTGAATGTAGAGTTCAAAGCTGTATTTTGAAATGCAGCTTCTTGTTCTTGTAGAAGTATCTTCTTCTCATTAATGAATGCCTGATCATTTATAACAGGTCTTGTAGTATTAAGATTGTCTACCCTGTTAAATGTTGCATTAAGTGTTTCTTCGGTAACCTGCAAAGTCAAAATGTAACCATTAAAATTATACAAAAAATGTAGGACACACACAACTTATGGATTATTTTTACACTCCATATGACGCCACCTAGTTATTCTACTCTAAATTTGAACTAACTTCTTCCCTTTCTCAAAGTTAACCCTAGTTTGAATCTCTATCCCTGCCCTTAACACTATTAAGCAGTAAGTTGCCCCTAAATCACTATATCCTACAGAAAATCAGTGGCTTCAATTTAACTGGAATGGAACATATGCCCTGGTGGCAATTTACGCCTACTTTGTCATCTTATGATCTCTCTCTCTTTTATCTTAAATTCTTTAATTGCAATTTCACCACCCAGCTACCCTTTGCGAACTTCTAATGTTGTTGTTAAATTGTTTAGCATTTCTCTTGGTAATACAGTAATTGAAGATCAGCTTGGGTTTAGAAAAAAACACGGTACAAGGGAAATGATTCTGGCCTTAAGATTAACTCTTGAAGGGTGGATAAAAAAAACAAAGATACTTTTATGGCATTTGTTTATTTAGATATGGTTTTGATAATGTTAGGTGGGACAAGATGTTCAAAATTTTAAAGAAGTCGGGTCTAAAATATGAAGAAAGAAGAATACTTTAAAAAATATATAAGAATCAAGTGGCTATAATAAAGGTAGAGAATCATGAGAGACATGCATCAGTTAAAATGGATGTGAGACACGGTAATAGTCTATCCCCGTTAATATTCAACTTGTATGTAGAGGAAGTAAAAGTAAAATTTTAATACAAGGAGAAAAAATGAGTACACCACGATCTGCTTTACAAATGATGGCTGCAGCAGGAATGATGTTAAAAGCGGAATAGCACTAGCATGCTGGTTAGTTTGTTAGAGGAGGGAACAGTCGAAGGTAAGAACTGTAGAGGAAGACGGATATTAGAATACATGAAGCAGATAAAGGACATGGGTTGTAAGGGGTGTGTAGAGATGAAGAGGTTAGTACAAGGTAAGAGGAGGATTGCATCAAACCAACTGAAAGAGTAACGGCATAAAAAAAGGTTGACTTCAGTATTAGCTATGTTGGAGAGATCAATAACCAACTGCATCAGAAATATAAATCAAGAAAAAAGTGGTTTGTATATCAGCAATGGATTAGGAGGAGCAATTTTATGTGAAAAGTTAGTAGGCTCCATGCAAGATATTTCAGGTGAAATGGACAAGGAAAGGCCATCTGATAGTGTAGCAATGGATTTACACAAAGCATCTGATACAGTGAGCTAGAAAACTGTTGTAAATCAAATGATGTGGGTGGATGTAAAATAATTTTTTTTTATCTGCTTAATGTCTCTCTAACAGCGAGGTCTTTAGAGATGGGAAAGGATGGGGGCAAGGAATGGGAAGGAATTCGGCCATGGCCTTTTGAAGGAAGCATCCCGGCATTTGCCTGGAGTGATTTGGGAAAACATGGAAAATCCAAATCTGGATGCCCGGACGAGGATTCGAACCGCCGTCCTCCCAAATGTGAGGCCAGAACACTAACCGTTTCACCACCATGCTCGGTGTGTAAAACATAAAAAGGTTTAGTTGCCTGGAGAAATTCTTAAAAGGAGGGACCCACCTCCAATGACCTCGACATCAACAAGGTGTAAAGCCGTAAGAAAAATAAAAAATGGAGGAAACAAAGATTTAAGATACTGGGATCAATGCTGCTCATTATTTTAATAAACGATAGTGTTGGTTTACAGCATTTAAATTGTTTACAGATGAAAATTGTGGCAAGACGATGGTTTGCTCATATAGAACTTTATTTGGAGAAAAGTTAGTTACAACAGGTTTGCAGTCATAAAATTATCGAGGTTGATATTTTTAGGGATTCATTGGAGTCAAGAGCAAATATTTTTAAGGATTGAAGAGCTATTTTGAATAAGTCTAACTGTTTATGCATTCTAGAGAATTAATAAAATATAACACACTAAGTAGCAAAAACAAATTACAGATTAGGACAGGGAAATGAAACACCACTTACCTTTAGATGGTGGATGTGGGGCGTGAACACATACGACAAAAGCATACGTAAAATAGGAATTTTTGTTTTATCAAGAGGGGAACATTATGGAGGGTGGGGGCTATGTGAGACTGCCTCACAGAATGATTGTTGGCCAGGAATATGGCGGGGGTAAATTCAAACAGAGGACAGGCAGAGAGCCAGTGATTTAAAGCTAATACCCGAACATTGCTAAATATCAGAACTGATCTCTGGTGAGTGGAAAGAAAAAATGCTGCACCAGACAGCCTTTGACGTGTGCACGTCGTGCCATGCCTGGTGTCTCACTCCTGGCAAGAATAAGGTTAGCCATGGAATTATTGGGTTTCTTGTGTTTGTCTCTTATGTTCATCATTCCCAGCCGCCTTCATCTGTGGTGTTGAGTCATATGTCCCTATCCTCCACTGTATCACCAACCAGATACTGCCATAATCTGGTTGACGTGAAGGTTACTGGAGCAGGAGAGGATGGGGAAAAAGGGGGGGGGGCAAGGAACAGGGGGAATTACACTATGGCCTTTTACAGGAACCATCTTGGCATCCATCTGAAAATTTTGGAAATCAAGGAAAAACAAAATTTGGATGGACGGGGATTTGAACCAGCATTTTCCTGAATGCCAGGCCTGAATGTTCTCACTCATCCACCAGTCTCTGTTTAAAGTATTTCCAAGCACTGTTAAAGAGATGTCACCGTTTTATATGAATTGATATATTGAAGTCTATCACAGTCGGGAAAGATCTGCCATGGTACGAGTGTAAAAACTGCTCAAGAAGCAAGAGGTTACAGTCTCATTCAGAAGAAGTGACTGGAAGTACCTAGAAAGTTTAAATGAATCAAAAAACTGATTCCTCAAGACTAACAATTCATATTGCCATTAACTTTCGAAGGAAGGAACCAAAAAAATTTGGTTAAATGTAAGAAAAAATTAGCCAACACTATGCTATCACAAGACATCAATGAAAATCACTGACATACTTAGCAGTGAAATTAAATCATCACTTTCATACAAGAGCATACAGAGTATAACGGATTTGTCAATGGATAAGTGATATTCTAAGTAGAAGGTTGCAGCATGATACTGTCAATGGTGAAGCTCCTATTGCAGAAACTATAACAAGACTCCGTTTTTTCTACTAATTTACACTAGCCTTTAACCACATTAAACATGAGTTGAATGGAGTGTTTAGGCAGGTCATTTGTTCACAGCTGCTTAACTAAACAGAATAACGATCAATGCAATTCATCGTGCCTTATGCAGTAGCATAAAGTTTCAGGTGTCACACTGATTCAGGCTGCATTTCAACCTAACTGAAAACTGAAATAATGTCCTCAGTAACATAGCATGGGTGAAATCAAAGTAAATTGAAAACAAATCTTAGCAACTTACATTATGCTGCATAATATTAATTCCAATCATGGTGTAATGGACATATTTCAAACAAATGAGATAGACAGTTACTAATGTATTTTTTAAATATGCATTTTTATATAAATATTTGGAATCAAATTAGGATAGGGAAAAGAGCCACCACTTACATTTAGACAATGGATGTGGGGAACGAACACACAGAAAAGACACAATCACAAATAATAAAGTAATTTTTGGGATAAACCTTTTGTCAACAAGAGAACATTATGAGAGGTGGGCGCAGCTGGAGACTGCCTCACAGAAAGTCTTTCTGTGAGGCAATCGAATTACAAAAAAAAAAAAAAAAAAAAAAAAAAATCCTTTCTTAAAACATGATGTGACCGACATGGAGACTTTGATTTCTAAAATAATACCTCGTTTCTTGATTTCGGTTAGTTATTAAGGGAGATAAATAGCTCGTGACAAAAAATACGTTATGGTAATAATGATAGTTTTGTTCTTAAGGACCAATTTCCAAAAAAATATTTTCTTAAAATATGTTCCAACCAAAGTGAAGTCCTTAATCTTCAAAATGATACCTCGTTTATCTATATCGGTTAGATATCAAGGGAGATAAATGGCTCATGACACAAAAACATGTTTTAGAAATTTTGATACTTTAGCGCTTGAAGAGTCAAATTACGAAACCTTCCTGTCTTAATATATGATGTCAACAAAACGGAGATCTTAACCTTTAAAATGATACTTTATTGTTTAAGTTAGGGATATAGGGAGATAAATGGTTCATGGTACAAAAAAAGCATTTTAGAAATATTGACATTTTTGCTCTTTAAGAGTTAAATGTGGTAAAATTTACTTTTTTTTTTTTACAATATGACATAACTAAAGAGAATACCTTAATTATACTTCATTTATCAATTTCGGTTAGCTATGAAGGGAGATAATGGCTTGTGACAAAAAACACCTTACAGAAATAATATATATAATTATGTTACAAGCTTACATCACAGGTGCCTTTCTACATTCATGTGATTCTGTATTTCTTAGCTTACTATAACAAAATATAATGAAAACATCTACATCGAACGAATATAAACAAAGGATGAGCAACTGATAATATGTTGATTTAAAGTAACTACCTACTTATCTCTGTGTCCTACAATTATTTCTTTGCAGTTGCTTAACCAAATAAACTTGTTAGTAAGTAATCCCTGTAACATCAATTTTTTTTTTTTTACTGCTTAACGTCTCCTATAACAACTAGGTCTTTAGAGATGGGAAAGGATGGGGGGCAAGGAATGGGAAGGAATTTGGCCATGGCCTTTTGAAGGAAGCATCCCGGCATTCACCTGGAGTGATTTGGGGAAACCATGGAAAACCCAAATCTGGATGCCCGGACGGGGATTCGAACTGCCATCCTCCCGAATGCGAGGCCAGAACGCTAGCCGTTACACCACCATGCTCGGTAACGACAATTTAGTAATAACTTCTCTGGCCATTGTCAGTTCGGCAACGCAGGATGGTAGCATGAAGTCATGCATTATGGACAAAATTACCAAGCTCAGCCTTTTATTAATATTGATAAGTGGTCTAGTGAAAAAAAATTAATATCCGTTTTAAATTTCTTCAGTTATAATACTTACCTATAGGGAAATGAGTACCGTCAATGGCTAAGACAAAAGTGTTATTTTAACGTGTGAAAATGAAACAAACTGCAAATACCAGAAAAAAATAAAAAGCTTCCCTTTAAGTACAAAGAAAGCTGTTCAATCCTTGAAAATAATCTCCTTAAGCATTTGCAAGAACATATACAAAATATGAAGTTGGATCTGCACACAGCATCAGTTGTAGAAAAAGTTAATACTAGACTATGATTCACCGACTGCATTTCGAATAAGTGGAATGAAATAAGGAAGGACAGAAAAAGCAAACCATCACTCAACAAAGATGAATACGAGACAGCCGCAAAGAAGAAAAATTTGTTGCAAATCTCCTGCTTTCATTCGTGCAAAATCAGTTGGGCAGCCTTGTATTTTTTTTTTTTTTTTTTTTTTTTTAGCATTTACCTTCATTCTATAATGGTGTTCTGAACTACATATACTGTCTATATTTCCCTGTTGCTGTTCACAATCCTCTCTTAATGCAATTTTATTAAGCAGCATTGTATACCGAGCTAACATGTGACCAGTACTAGTACCGGTATCAGTCGTTAGAACACTGTGACGATGGCCCCAAATAATACCACATGATAATCCAATATTCAGTTCCATTTCCTGTGATACTTCATGTTTTACAGACCATGCTTCCTACCTATTAATAAACCATCCAACCAGCAGGTCACATCCTGACTTCGTGCTCTAATTTTAACCTTATTCACCACTGATCTATGGCTGTCTGTTTTTGCTTCTGGCATTACACCCTATCCACATTGAGGTTATTGGAGGCAGAGGAAGATGGAGGGCACAAGGAATGGGAAGGAATTCAAAATCAGCCTTTTGAAGGAACCATATCGATATTCGCCTGAAGTGATTTGGGGAAACCATGGAAAAATAGCCAAGATGGGATTCAAACTTGTGTCCTCAAGAAATAACTCTGGTCAAATAACACAATCTATTTAGCCTCCCTTCTGCATTTTGTTTAAAACAACACTCTGAGATGACATCACATTGACTAGGGCAAGCTGCAAATGTCTACTTCCATTTAAAACCGAAATATTTTCCCTACAAACAAAATCTTATTTCACTGAGAAGATAGATAAATCAGAGGCATACTGATATCTATATGTATTCTCTTTTCTTAGGCAATTAAGGATTTAGAGAACATTTTGATGCAAAGCACCTTCTGCCATTCTCAGTTTTGTGTAATGCACAGCACGCTTATAGTTTTAATGCTGTCACATCTCTTCATACAATCTTTTATTTGCAGCAAAAAGGCTGTTGCCATCACATACATAACGAGGGTTTGATAAATTTTGCATTTTTTGGTACAGTACTGTTAAACACTACTTTCGCTGTTATATTTATTTCCAGGAATGATAACAATAATGAAAGATAAGTATTAGCACTAAAATAAAATTTCTCAAGAATAAAAAACACCACTGGTGGAAAAAAATAGAAAAGACCAAGTACATACCTGTTGCTCAGAAAACAAGCACATTGGAGAGTTAACAATACTTTTATCAGTCATATTAAACATGTGCATATTATCTGGCTCAGATATAAGGGACACGTGGCTGCAGTTATCCAGATTTGGATAAATGTCTTCAAAATTTCGTCCCAAGAATTGTGCATTTTTCATTGAGAACCAAGGTGATGGTAATTGGTTTCCTATTGGTGACCTATTTTCAACAATGGGAGATTCGAGCATAGTTTCCAATGCAGGACGACTGACACGATTCTTAGGTCGTGTAAATGTTCTAGTATCTATACATCTCCTTGGACCTGACAAAAAATAAAATAAATCAATAATTTTTAAGAAGCTGAAAACAAGAAAAATTGTGAAAATTAATAGCTGAAGGTTCTTAAGAAAAACATTGGAAAATCAGTGTTTCTAAATACTGCTTGTATGGACTAACAAACACATAATACAATTTTTCCTTTAATGACTGATGATGAAAGAAACAACTGGTGATTAATAGTTTTTTGCAGAAAAATTTTGATCTACTACCTATCCCAAATGAAGTTTTGTGAGTCTTCAAATTGAATTCAGTGTTCTGCCTGCAATACACAGCACATGAAACCTACTACATAAGCTTGATCTTTTATTAAGTCATGATACAGTTAAAAAAAATAAAAAATCAATATTGTGATTCTAGTCTTCTTACAAACTTCATGAAAACTACATTTTTATAAATATCTTTTTCCTTGCCCCCCAAAAATGATTTTTCAATGCAACACAGAGATGTGCAATTTTGAAGTATGTAACCTATTTCATTTATGAGCTAAAGGCCTGTGACAGAGTAGCAATAACAATGTATTCTGCGTTCCATGAAATGATGTGTATTCTAAAATATTTAACAGTTTTCACAGACATCATAATGTAACCAAATTTTTGACAAGAAATGCACTGCACCTATGATGGCACTCCTTTCTTTCTCTTTCAACCATTATCTCCAATATTTGTCTGGGGTCAAGCCACCTGCTCAGTATATTAGACTGATCTTTTATCAGTTTGTTACCAGGGCAACATTTAGGCTCTGTGGGCCGGTAGGCTATACATGTGGTGCGGGGCCTGGCTGCCTCCGGCTATGGATGCTTAATTTCAAATATTCAAAATTCGGTCCTAAAAATTTATGGGCCACTTTTTTTTTTAAGCTCTACTGCTAGCCCCCCTGGGGGATCCAGGGTTGTGGTGCGGGATCCCCAGGCTACAGCCTATGCTTAAATGCGGCCCTGGTTGTTACAGCATTTATAGTGGAAAGATTATCAGTTAATAACCAACCATTCACTGAATACAGTAATGAGAGATTTAATGCTTGCAATCTCTCTGGCACGTCTATGACCACATTTTTATTTCAATGGTCCACAACCGGACTGCTGCGACAAGGTGAAAGCTGTGCCGCGAAATTTTACCTATTATAAGCAATTAATTGCCATTTTTTTTTATTTACTCACACTTGCTTTTAGTTCTGTTTATACATTTTTGAAATATTTTTATTTTTCGCCTCTACTGCAGCGCTTTGAGGTTCCGTTATATTTATTGCATGTTCTGTGTATGTGATTTTATCTCAGTCTAAATTGCTGGGATTAGCAGAACTTCCAAGCCTTATTTTATTAAGTTGTCGGTCTTGGTGCTTCTCCAAATACTTTGTTCCTGTACTGTTCCGATGCATTTTTAGACATCATTGTAAAATCAATCGGCACCGTATATGTGACTTCTTTGAAGTGTATAAATCCCGCTTCTTACAATTACTTCAGTAGTCAGTTCCATTATAGTTGTGCTCTGAAGTGGTTCGAAGTGGTGTTAATAGTTCGTCTTGATATCTTCTATTACAATTAGCACACTATTTTAATTCTTCAAGAAGGACAAATTCCTTGAATGGAGTGTTCTGTCTATGAGTGCAACTGGTGAAAATTTTGGGCCAGAAAGAAAGAAACAAAAGTTGATGCAGCTGAAATATAGTGATAATTACTTATCCTATGGTTTTTCTTGGTGTGGTGAAAAAACGTGCCCAATCCCCGAGTGTATCCTTTGTGGTGAAAAACTCAGTAATTCTGCAATGGTTCCCAGTAAATTGAAATGACATTTGTCAACAAAACATAATTCTCTGTCAAAAGATGTCAATTATTTTTGTAGGTTGTTGGAAAATAAGAAGAAACAAAGAATTTTCACGACCGCTACAGTACATGTTTCGGAAAAAGCAATAAGGTAGCTGAACTTATCGTCAAGGCCAAGAAACCGCATACAATATGTGAAATGCTGTTAAAGCCTGTTTGTAAACAGATGGTAAGAATAGTTCTGGATTTGGAATCAGCTAGTGAAATTTAAAAAAAATTCCTCTTTCTGCTGACACAATCAATTGCCAAGTTATTGATATGTCTCATGATACTGAACACATTATGAAGGAGAAAATCAACAACAGTCAGAAGTTCTCACTTCAGATTGACAAGCCCATAGATATTAGCCGCCTTGCACAACTTCTGGCTTACATTTGCTAATTGTAAGTAATTTCTTCTTTTGCAAAGAACTTCCAGAGCAAACTACTGGCGAAGAAAAATTTTGTTTGACTGATGAATATTTGTGCCCTCATGAATTAACATGGAAGGTTTGCGTTAGTATATGTACAGACGAAGCGGCTGCTACGCCAGGCCCAGTGAATGAAATTTGCATCTAAAGTATGTGAAGTAAATCCCAAGGTACGATGCGATCATTGTCTCATTCATCGCGAAGCCAATGTTACTAAGTCTCTGCCACCTTCCCTAAAAGATGTGCTGGACGGAGTAGTAAAAGTCGTGAACTTCATAAAATCGTGGCCCCTAAATTCGAGACTTTTTTTCAGTTTTATATCAGGAAATGGGTTTAGAACACACTATACTCCTGTTACATACAGAAATATGTTGGCTGTCATGAGGTAAGGTTTGAACGCAAATATTTGATCTTAGACAAGAGGTCCCGGCATTTTTGACTGTTGAAAAACACAAGTACGCAGATGCCGAATGGGTATGTAAGTGGGTATATTTTTCCAAAATTTTCGTACACTTGTATGAGCTGAACATCAAAATGCAAGGTAGGAACGAAAAAATTCTTAAGATTAAAGGATTTGAAAACAAACCGGATTTCTGGATACAGAGGATTGAAAATGGGTCGTGTGAGATGTTCCCAACTATGGTCACTTGATGATGGTAGTAAAATGGTGATGGACTTAATCAAAGAACATTTAGAAGTCCTGCAGCAGAGATTCAAAATGTACTTTAGACAAAGTGTTGAAGATTTCAACTGGGTTCGAGATCCATTTGTTGCAAATATCTTCCAATTAATATTCAAGAGGAACTCACAGATTTAAAAGCTGACTGAACTTTGAAATTAAAGCTTCTTGAAGTTCGTTTAGATACATTTTGGCTAACAATAAAGAATGAATATCCGGCTATCTCTGACATGGCAGTTAATGTGTTATTGCCATTTTCAATTACATATTTATGTAAATGGGGCTTCTCGACATTGACTGAGATTAAAATATCCAAGGGGGAAAAAGACTCAGACGCATCGATGAAGAAATGAGGCTTGTATTGTCAATGATTTCTCCACGGATCAACCACCTGTGTCACATTGAAGGTATATGTACAATTACTAGCTGTTACCCGCGACTTCGTACGCGTGGACTTGGAGTTTCATTGCCAGAATTGGATATAGAAAAACTGTTAGTAAGATTTGTCCCAAACAACACCGAGTCGACATAATATGATGGAAAGCCATCATTATATCATCCTATCGTCTAATATGTCTCATGAAGAGAATCAATTTACAACATATTTAAAAACAGAAAAGTAAGCGAAGGTGCGGGGATGTGTGTGTGTGTGTGTGTGGGGGGGGGGGGGGTTAACTGATGGCAGCTTTATTTCAGCTTGGTTTTTTCTTCTTTATTCAACATGAGCATCTGAATCATATAATCTAATAGCAGCACATTGTCTTCTAGACCTGCACCTTAGGCCAGGTTTACGTCCGCAAGGCATGTCAAAAAGGAAGACAAATTGGTGCCAGAAACTTTTATACAGACACAAATGAATAGTACAGTGCAGAGCAAATTGACTTCTATACTAAATAATAAGTTTTGTTTCTTATCGAAATTTATTAACAAATCAAACACTAACAGACTGCGCGACTGAGCAACCAACGTAACATTACAGACTAACACACGAATCTGTCTGTCTTTCATCATTCGATAAGTTCTTAAAATTTCGTGACTAAAACTGTTATTCATACCGAAAAAATGTCCTGTGTCCGTCCTACACTATTTCATTGTTAAATTCCATCAATATTGATATAGCCATTTAGTCGTCAAAACGTAACAAAAAGACAGAAACTTACTTCCACAATTATAATATAATAGTTGGTACCCACAAATTCGTTCGTGATTGTAAAGTATTCATATTGACAGCTGTAGACATCTAACCACCATAGTGCACAATGGGAGACTCGATAATATTACCACACACAAATACCAGTCTTCTGCGCTATATAGTTCCGGCAGCAAAGTAAAATTTACGGATACACACAAGTCTTTGGATGAAATACGAAAATATTCATGATCGACCAATTTCAAACACCATATCTCACACGCTCCCACAGTTACCGAATTTCGGCCAACGTTGAGATCGATGGGTGACTCTGTGTTACTACCACACAAAAACGCCGGTGATAATTTTCACTCAAAAGTGATACACCGAGACACATGCGTCTTTGGCTGAAATATGAAATTGCCGCAGGTCGACCATTTTCATCCCCCATGTCTTCCAAACCCCCACAGCTACAGACATCTAACAACCATAGTGCACGACAACAGACACGATTCTACCACCCCACATAAACACCAATGCTCTATGCTATGTAGTTGTGGCAGAAAAGTGACATATGCGGAGACAGTCGAAATACGAAAATATCCTTGGTCGGCCACTTACAACCACCATATCTACCACAGTTTCTTAAATTCGGCCGCTGTTGTGATCGAAAGGTGACTCTGTGCTACTACTACACACAAACGCCAGTTATCTGTGATCTATAGTTTTCGCTGAAAAGTGATACACCATGACACTTTTGTCTTTGGCAGAAGTATGAAATTGCCACAGGTCGACCACTTTCAACCCCCATATCTCCCACACCCCCATAGCTACCGACATCTAACAACCATAGTGCACTACATGAGATACGATTCTACTACTAAACACAAACACCAATGTTCTATGCTATGTAGTTGTGGCAGAAAAGTGACATATGCGGAAACAGTCGAAATACGAAAATATCCTTGGTCGGCCACTTTCAACCACCACATCTACCACAGTTTCTGAAAATCGGCCGCTGTTGTGATCGAAAGGTGACTTTCTGCTACTACTACACACAAACGCCAGTTATCTGTGATTTATAGTTTTCGCTGAAAAGTGATACACCATGACACTTTTGTCTTTGGCAGAAGTATGAAATTACCACAGGTTGATCACTTTCAACCCCCATGTCTCCCACACCCCCATAGCTACCGACATCTAAGAACCATAGTGCACTACATGAGATACGATTCTACTACCAAACACAAACACCAATGCTCTATGCTATGTAGTTGTGGCAGAAAAGTGACATATGCGGAAACAGTCGAAATACGAAAATATCCTTGGTCGGCCACTTGCAACCACCATATCTACCACAGTACCACAGTATCTGAAAATCGGCCCCTGTTGTGATCGAAAGGCGACTCTGTGCTACTACTACACACAAACGCCAGTTATCTGTGATCTATAGTTTTCGCTGAAAAGTGATACACCATGACACTTTTGTCTTTGGCAGAAGTATGAAATTACCACAGGTCGACCACTTTCAACCCCCATATCTCCCACACACCCATAGCTACCGACATCTAACAACCATAGTGCACTACATGAGATACGATTCTACTACCAAACACAAACATCAATGCTCTATGCTATGTAGTTGTGGCAGAAAAGTGACATATGCGGAAACAGTCGAAATACGAAAATATCCTTGGTCGGCCACTTACAACCACCATATCTATCACAGTTCCACAGTTTCTGAAAATCGGCCGCTGTTGTGATCGAAAGGTGACTTTCTGCTGCTACTACTAAACACAAACGCCAGTTATCTGTGATTTATAGTTTTCGCTGAAAAGTGATACACCATGACACTTTTGTCTTTGGCAGAAGTATGAAATTACCACAGGTTGATCACTTTCAACCCCCATATCTCACACACCCCCATAGCTACAGACATATGAAATTGCCACAGGTCGACCACTTTCAACCCCCATATCTCCCACACCCCCATAGCTACCGACATCTAACAACCATAGTGCACTACATGAGATACGATTCTACTACCAAACACAAACACCAATGCTCTATGCTATGTAGTTGTGGCAGAAAAGTGACATATGCGGAAACAGTCGAAATACGAAAATATCCTTGGTCGGCCAATTGCAACCACCATATCTACCACAGTACCACAGTTTCTGAAAATCGGCCGCTGTTGTGATCGAAAGGTGACTTTCTGCTACTACTACACACAAACGCCAGTTATCTGTGATCTATAGTTTTCGCTGAAAAGTGATACACCATGACACTTTTGTCTTTGGCAGAAGTATGAAATTGCCACAGGTCGACCACTTTCAACCCCCATATCTCCCACACCCCCATAGCTACCGACATCTAAGAACCATAGTGCACTACGTGAGATACGATTCTACTACCAAACACAAACACCATTGCTCTATGCTATGTAGTTGTGGCAGAAAAGTGACATATGCGGAAACAGTCGAAATACGAAAATATCCTTGGTCGGCCACTTGCAACCACCATATCTACCACAGTACCACAGTTTCTGAAAATCGGCCGCTGTTGTGATCGAAAGGTGACTTTCTGCTACTACTACACACAAACGCCAGTTGTCTGTGATCTATAGTTTTCGCTGAAAAGTGATACACCATGACACTTTTGTCTTTGGCAGAAGTGTGATATTGCCACAGGTCGACCACTTTCAACCCCCATATCTCCCACACCCCCATAGCTACCGACATCTAACAACCATAGTGCACGACAGGAAAGACGATTCTACTACCACTCACAAACACCAAAGCTCTATGTTATTTAGTTGTGGCAGGAAAGAGAAGTATACGGAGATTCGAATTTTTGGTCGAAATATGAAGACGCCCTGCACTGACCAACTTTAATCATTATATCTCCCACATCCCCACAGCTTTCGGCATTCGGCCAACGTTGTGCACGACAGGAAACTCCATGCTACTTCCACCCACAAACATCAGTGATCTGTGCTAGGTAGTGGTGGCTGAAAAGTGAAATATGGGAAAAAACACGTCTATTTTTATATATATATAAGATTTACGTTAATAGTAATACAAAATTTTATGCAACCACTGTTTTTAGCTATAATTTTTTACGTGTTGTATACACAAAAATTTTCATGTAGTGAGGACCCCACTTGTTTTTGCTCAACCAAGATTGATGGATAACCTTATTAATTATGTACACTTCCAAACATTCCAAATAATATGCTCAATGAACAAATAGTTAGCAATCAGTAACTGCCACCACAAATGCAAGAACAGCCTGATACTTAGTAATGGAACAAGGCCTTAAGTTGTTTATTTAATTATATAAAGTTCATTTTAAACCATGGTTAAAACCTGAATGTAGAGAACAAGTATACTACTTATAAAAATAAATACAAATGTGCTGATATATGGTATATTAAGGGAGAAAGTTGATTAACAGAAAGGACAAATGGTTGGTCACATCACGGGATGAAGAAAACAATAAGATTTGAGACCTAATATATAAAAATGAATTGTCCATCAGAATTAATGGTCACAAACAGTTTACTCCCAAAACCTGGACCTCCCTGTTGCTCACCATGCCAGTACCCAACACCCGCAACCATAATAACTGCTTCACAGTTAGAGCCATTAGAATACTTCCAGACACTACCTCCCAATCTGAACTCCTCAGGTGGGAATTGGCATATCAACACATCCTGCAGACTAGACATCCCCCAGTCCTTAATTTCCGTTAATATCTTCCATCCTCACCCTGTACACCCATCACAATAGATTCATATATATTTATAGATCTTATTTCAAAAGTTTTCAATTTTTATTTATTTATATTTTTATTACTATTATTTTTCAATGATTATTATCATTATTTCCCATTTTATCTTTCTTGTGATTTATACTTGTGGTTATATTACCGTTGCTCCACCCACCACCTCTGACGGTCAATTTAATTCTATGAGTGGCTGCATCGAACGCAAAGCTTTGCTATCTCAGCCACTTACTTCTGTTTTAACCCAAAATATTGTATTTTTTGTGTGTTGTTTTGTGTTACTGCTACCCTCCTCCCTTCAACTTTGGTGAGTGTTGGGTGTATTTTATCTATCCTTTCCATATAAATCAGTGAATAGTTTTGCTAAACATATCAGCTTGCAAATTATCACATAAATCAAAACAGTGATAAATTACCTTGTTCCAAATCTTCCAGTCTCTTTTGAACACATTGTCTTATAGCTTGGAATTCATTGTTGTTGTTATTAACGTCCAGGTGTAGAAAATTCCGCAAGTCTAATCGTTTGTCTTGTGCGCCACCATTTTCAGTCACATGTAACCTACAATAACAACCAGAAATAAAACTATTTTTCAAAAGGACATAAAAGACTAACACTCTATAATCAATACAAAAAGCTTAAACCATTGCAGAAATTGAAATGTACAATAAATACCAGCAGAAACTAAAAAATATTACAAATAAACAAATACAGCAAATATTACTCATACAAGACAATTAGAGACCTAAGCATTTAACAAGGATGGGTGAAACATTCTTAACCCTGTTAACATTCCTTCCTATTTTAAAACACTTTCACTGTAACAGCTTTATAGAAACTCAAAATTTTACCAGTTTGTCAATTGATTCAAAGCAATCCTTAACTTCTCCCCAATACCATGCAAATAAATTTCTCTCCACACTTAAATATTTAGTTAACAACTGTTTCACAAACAATATTTGTATTCTTGTAAAAATCATCTGGTCTTGTATGTCTCAGAATATGGTTCGCCTTTACATTCACTCTTTCTGTACAATTCTTCCATAAAATTCCTGTTTATCTTTAACTCCTAGAACCTGCTAACTACTTATCAATCTTAAAGTTTTTTACATTTAACTTCTGTAAAACACTTTAAAATTTTCTTTTCTATAACATTACTAATTGTAAAGGACATTTTGAAATAATCTTAATAATGCTATTTATCTGCTTTAAATTAATTTCTATTTTGTAAATATTTCAGCTAAATGCTTAGATGCACAGAAATTGCGGCTAGTATTTTAAGCAGCATTTTTAATCTTGTATAACTTCATCTATCATATTTAAGGAATTAAAGTATTGCCAAGTATAGCAAATGGTCTCATTCTGTGGAGCCCCTCCTTCATAATTTTCTAATATTTTTGTCTGCATTTTATGCTTTTCAGTGTGACTAGCCTGTTTGTTTACATTTCTTAATATTTCTCAATATCAGGTAGTTTAGAATTTGCTTTTTATGAATTAACTTTGATATAATTTTGAAAGCTATTTCACCTTTACAATCACTAATTACAGTCATTATGATAGCATCATGTTCCTCATTGATGCCTAAAAATACAATATTTCCTCATAGCCCTATTTTGATATGGTTAAAGCTTATTTCTTAGATGCCTCTCTCTAAGAAAAATATGGTAACTGTATATGGCAAGCAACTTCCTTTCCACAAACATGGCATAAGTATGTCCACTAATTAGTGTTTGAATAATTTTAATGGCCCAGTGATCACATCAACCATTCCTCTGCTTTTCACACAAAGTGGTTTTCGTTTGACAGAACTTTTGTTTCCTGGTCATATAGTTTAAAAAACCAATCAGAGATAAATGGAAAAGGTTTCAAACTTATTAAGCAATTGCTATTGAAGATTGAACCTCAAGAGAATGGCATTGTGCACAAAATGAACAGGAGTGTATTGTTTGGTGAAAAGTATATATTGCCACAGACAGTTCTTATACACTTTCAGCACTATTTATCAATCACACAAGAATGGCTAAACTCTGTTGTACAATACAATATACTGTAATCTTAAAATTCTTCTTAGAAAATTAATCTCCAAAAGGCACTGTGTTACCATTAGTTCAATATTCACAACCTGCATCTATGTAACTTGCTGGCATTCACCCGTTGTATGCTGAAAAGTATCAAGAATAAACTTCTATTTTTAATAACATAGTAATTATCTTCATCAACCTGATATCTGGATCCATATCACCAAGGATTGGTTTACACTATAGAGAAGAGCCACTTAATTTGCGTCTGCTTTCCACAGTCCTTACAAAGGCATCACCAAATTGATAGATTGGATTGTATGGCAGCCATTCAGCACAGGATTTTTTTGAAATTATTTGCAAACTTCTACGGTTTAATCCTAGACTGCGATTCCGCCACTGACTGGCGTTGATGTGACGTCATATTGACGTTGTTTTGAGGTATTCGCTGTCGATGTACCAACATAAAGATAATTTATTATTGTGACCGGCCGCAGAAATCTGATAACACATCAAACACTGAACATCTGGTTGTGTTATCGGACATCTGCGGCCGCTTACCAGTGGCCGCCTGCATCTGATTCACCTTCGGGATATCAGTTTAGGTTGATATTGTACAGTTTTAAATTATTGTGACCTCGCTATGCTCGGTCACAATAGCACTAAAAGGAATAAACCTAATTATGTTGGTAGTCGACAGCGAATACGTCAAAACAACGTCACGTCAACGCCGGTCAGTGGCGGAATCGCAGTCTAGGATTAAACCACTTCTACTTCCATTTACAAATGCAACGAAATACTTTGTTCACCAACTTATATAGACTGCAATGACAGGAGATAAGATCAGAAAAATAATGTGTCATACCCAAGCTTGTATGAATTTGTTCTTCACTTACGCCATTCAGTATTGGATTCCACAGTATAGAGGTAGATTAAATATTCTGCAAATGTAGAAGTTGTTTCATCTTAAAAGGGGCTTCCTGTTCTTTTTCATTGTGCTATATGGTTCAAAACTTCGAGAGCTACACTCTACAAATATGCTGATACCAATATTTATATGTTCACTGGTTTTACTAAAATGAATATTTCCAATTGTCTAAAAATCTGTTTTCATCCAGCGGAGTACATCCCACCACAAATCTTAAAAATCTCATCACAACCACTTCAATCACTCTTTAAGAAACTTTTTCCTTTTTCTTATCTTTTTTACTTATGGCCTTATGCCTTGTCGACATCATCAGAGGCAAGATGGGACTGGGGACAAGGAATGGTAAGGAATTCCCCCTTGGCCTTTGAAGGAAGCATCCTGGCATTCACCTGGAGTGATTTGGGATAACCATGGAAAACCCAAATCCGGGTGCCCAGACGGGGATTCGAACCGCTATCGACCTGAATGTGAGGCCAGAGCAAGGGAAATATTTTAAGCATCCAGCAATCTCGTCTAAATATTAGCACTGCCAATACTTTATAAAAATTCAGACAAATCTGCTCATTTTCATCTCTGTTGTTCTTTTTAATATGTCACAAGCTTAATTTTTCAAATACATTTTTTGATTTATCTTCTCCTGTGCACATGCCTAAATAATTCAGGTTTGTTACTAACTTCAAGATCAGTTGTTTATTACTATTATTCTATGCCTCACTGTCTTCTCTAGAAGAACACAATTTTTGTTTTTATTTTTAGACATTTCCAAAGTAAATTTATTGGCTACTTAAGTAACAGCAAACAAGGCTATTAGGAATTTATCCTCGTACACAACTGTAACCATTTGATAATCACAACATATATGCATTAATATCAGTAAGGGTTGCTATGCAATGAATACCATCGTAGAAGGAATTGACATTTTGGTCTGACAAATTGTGTGCACTTTCCTCAAGTTACGATATTTAAGAATATGTGTACATAATAGTCAACAAATTTACACTACTGGAAAAAAAATATCAACTGTTGAATGCCATGTGTACCAGGTGATATTTGTGTTTACAATGCTGTAGTTGGCGAGACGGTTAGTGATTGTAGCGGTATCGCAATCAAGAACTTACCCAGCAGCTCTCCCTTGTATAATGAAACCTAAAAAACAGGTGCAAAAAAACAGCAGGCATAATATTGCCTGCTGATGTTTTTTTGGCATATCAACTTGCATGGAAGGAAATGACTTTACTTAGTATATATTTTGCAGCTAGTGTGTACAAATATTCAATAATACTGCCCACAGCACAAGTACATAATTTCTCAGGCTAAAATGACAATACCTTCTAGCATGGTTCTCATTGCATAAATGCCTCAGTCTGTAGTAGGCCAACATTTAAAAAAAATTTGTTTCCAAGTTATTAGCCAAATTTTTGAGGACATCAACTGTACAAACAGAATATGACAGGCAAAAGAAAGCATCTACATTTTTTTATACCAACAACAGATTGTTTATTACTACTTTTCACTCTATGTTTCTATACAAGGGTTTTTTGTAGTTATTCTGTCTTGGTACACCTATCTCTATCATGATATTGCACATCTAATTCCTATTAGCTATCAAAAGCTTTAGTATAGTTAACACAGTTTACGCATTTAAAAATGAAATTGAGACTGATTATACAGTCGCAAGAGGGTATCGCCCAAAAAAGCTCGTCTTATGCAGGTTTCTGATTTATTATATATAGATATTCTGCACCACCAGATGCTTTGTCTCCATATTACTCACAAGAATTTCTGTAATCTTTTTTTGAAAAGTAGTTATGACAATTGCTTTTCTTCAGATACCTCTAGTTACGCAGCACTACCTAAATAATCTTAAAGCCCTTTAACCCAAAAATGTTGAGCCTGAATTTAATTCTGTAATTTTTAACAAAAGAACCCAAATACTTGTCTAGCAAAAAAGTGTTGTAACTTGTGATAACAGATGGTAGAAGTAAACTCTTATGCAAGTATTAAGTTCTGTCCATTTACAAATAAGGTTCACTGCTTCCTCTTTAAGACGACAGCTTACTGATTTATAAATTACATTTGGTGCACAACGAAGACAACAGAAAACATCACTCGTATAAGATTAAAGGAAAAGTCACAGGGAAATAAAGTGTAAAAGGTTCTTATATCTTACAAGAGGTGTTCAGTCAACCATCGCATTTATGGGTGGTATGATTTTAATGCTCCCGTGCATGTACAAGCAGCGAATTCTGAAGGAAATGCATGCCAACTTTTCCAACACCCTTCCATAAGACAATCCTAGAAAAAGTAAACACTACTCACCAACTTTCTCGATCCGTAAAATCTTCATCATTCACAGTTATCACATCACAGTCATCCAAACGAGAGGCACTGATACAAGATAACCTGGACTTAATTTCGGCGATACAGTCAAATTTTTTGTCCAAATCATTTCGACTAGAATTTTGCAAGCGAAGTTCGAGTTCCAGGTTTTTCACTCTGTCTTTTATCTGTTGTAACTCATCTTGTTGATCTATGCGGTTAATATTATCTTCCATTATATCAAGAAAGATTCAATTTGATCGTATAACAGCACTTCATCTAACCGCCAAAAAATACAAATCACTATCTTCACCATTCTCCACTCACACGACCATCTTACGTAGTTCTACAGAGCACCACTGTATCAGGCAAAGATTTTCTGAAGCCGCCAACCGTCAAAATGAAATAAACAAACCGTCAAAGATACTATTAATGAAGAAAAAGCGGGGCAAAGAGTTCTAATTCAATCTTATTAAGCATTGGCGTTTTATCCTGTTTTAAAACTGAAGTGTAGAATATTTCTAAATTATAAATGGTTATGAAATGATAAATATATAAGATTTGTATTAATGTCATATAAAAGTCAAGGAAACAAAATATGTATTTCTATAAACTTACACTGTAAAAATTTAAAAATAAAAGTCCTAATAGGAAAAAAAGAAGTGAAGTTGGCATGAAAGATTTTAAGGGAAAAACAAATTACGAAATTTGAAAGTAGGAGTATAGGGAAATTTGAATTGAACGTATGCTACGCCACTGATTGTTAGAGCTTCCTAAAACACTATGAACAACCTGCACAGAAAGGTACAGAGATAAGTCGCAGAAAATTTGAAAAAGGTGGAGATATTAAGAAATAGGTTTTGTGAAACTATTGAGAATGTCAGGTAGTTCCAATCAGAAGAGTTCAAATTAGCAAGAAAGAAGTTAGATATGTAGGTAAATTTAAAAAATCAAAAGTTTTGCATTAAGCCATTCGATGGAAGTATAACTTGTATATGAAATCATAAATATTCTAAAAGTATATAGATTTGATTTAATTTAATTGCACGCTCCGGTGACAATTTTCCAATACATCAATTTTTCCCTTTTCCTGTACCCGCCTAATTTTGGCCTCTTTAAATTAAAATTTTTCATCGTTTTTGGTAAATTATTCCTCATTTCTCTCGGTAATTTATTTCACTTCCTGGACGCCTGATCTAAGTAAGAAAATCTTCCTCTACGCTTGTGCCTGAAGTCGAGGGCCAGCTTATGATCATGGTCACCTTTTTCCTTCCATGTACTATTCTTACATCACTATCCTTCAAAGCTTCATCACCGCCTTATATTCCCATGACTCTTTTCACCCTCTTCATGCCTTCCAGTGAATCCAATTCCAGGTCCTTTATCATATCGGTTACTGAATGTATTCTGTGGTAACTTCAAAGACAAATACAGTAGGTGGACGGGATGCAGATCCCGTCCACCTACTGTATTTTAGACCAAAAATATACACCACCATTCTCAAGGTTCTGACCAAAGTTTTGTAACCCAATTCCCTTACTTCTCTGGTGCATCCTCCAATAACTCTCTCCAAAAAGACAAAACCTTTTCCTACCTATCCAATGTATTCTGTCAATTTGAGTTTGATATCAAATGTATTAAGAGTAGATATACTATTTTGATTTAAAAAAGATAATACACTAAAAACTAAATTGTCTGTTTTTTTTTATTTGATTGCGATAGAACATATGCTCCGGTCACAGTTTCCATACAAACCTATTTAACACTACTTCTTTTTATTATTATTGTTTCTATCTTAAATTGTTTGAGTGTAATTTTTTCCGACCATCTTTTTCTCCTTTTACTAAAGTAATTTATTAAAACCCCTGATTCCATTACCTCCAAAGAAAATTTTTGCACTCCCCTGTACCTAAAATTGAGTAGCAGATTTTGGTCATGACCATCTCCTACTTCAGTCCATTACTACTTATTCTTCTACCAATACCCTTTCAAGCCTCATCATCCATGGAGGAAGGAATATATGGAGACGAGATAACGCGAAATCCGTGAAACCTCGTGAAAAAAGTGTGCCTGCGCGGTGGACATCGTAGGAGTACCAAAATATTGGGCTGTTTGCACTGTGTCAGCTGCTGAGAATATTTCATTTTCTAATATTCTAAAGTTTTCTATAATGCCAAGTTGTGATGCATATGGTTGCACAAACAGACGAGATAGGAAAAAACCTGGAATAGCGTTTCATAAGTAAGTCACATTGTAATTATCGTTCTTGAAGTATCTGACAGGCAACCGCAACATTAGTGCCATTCGCTATAAATTTATTCATTGCTCTCAATAGGATCATATTATTCTCAAATTTTTGTTGGTGTAGTGTAGACAATTAGCATATGTTACTATTTTGCACCTGAAAAGCTAACCTTATTGTAGACAAATGTTGGAAATTTAATTTAAACGGGTCATGTTTACATCGCGACACAGTGAATATGGTATTCTGCATGCATTACTCACGTTTAAGTTTACACTGAAATTGCAGGATGAAATTAATCGTGATGATTTGTGCTGTGCGAACTACTAAACGTGATGAAATAAACTTTGTTGACGGAAATGTAGTTCGCGATGCATTTCTTGTGTTTAGATGTGTCTACATAGTTTGGTTTTGTAGCGGCAATATTAATGGAAATATTAGCAGGTTGAAATGCGGTGTATACCAGAAGAGAACAAACAATTTATTTATTATTAGCTGTTAGCTTCTGATTTTTGAATGTACTGATTTTTCTAGCAAAATTATATAGGCCACTACCAGTACAATATCTTCTAAGTAAGCTCAGAAACTATGAGGTTTTATGAAGTATTAATTTTTTTTAAAGCTCTAAACATTGGCTTATGCTTTTTTTTAAATTTCAGATATGACTTGTTTCTGTTTGTAAATATGTCTACAAGTATATTTCTAGATTTTGAAATCTTCCTTGTCAATTACTGAAATAGAATGTGAAAATATAACCTATTTGAACATCAACTAAAATTTAAGGACTGTAGAAATAAACAGTTTGTTATTCAAGTTAAAAAAAATTACATGCTCATTACGTTGCGTCCGAATTCATCATCAAATATGGATATGGCGATAGTTTTTTTCTGGTCCAGGCCGCATTTCAACCTAACCACGTCAATTTTAAGGTACAATATCTCGAGAACTAAGCGAGATATCGAAAAATTTTATTCTTTATTTTCTATTTGTATTGTCGTGTTACATAAGAATCTATCACCAAATTTGACTTTGGGGACACGTTTCTTCTGAATTTCAACCAGAAACTCCACTCTTTTGAGACAGTATATCTCGAGAACTAAGCACGATATCAAAAAATTTTATTCTTCATTTTTGATGTGTCTCGTCGAGTTACACAATAATCCATCATCAAATTGCGGTGCCACGGTTGTCTTATTATTCCCTTGAGGTTTTTGTGCATATTTCCGTGTTTCTCTGGTCAAGCAATATGGCGGCCTCCCCTCCCCACTTGTCTCCACCCGGTTTCACTCCAGTATGTGGCGAAGGTCCCTTGCGTCGTCTCCATATATTCCTTCCTCCTTGTCATCATCAATCTATCTTTTGTAAACTCTTTGAAGTAAGACAAAGATGACTCCAAATCTGATTTCTAGATGAATTTAGCGAACAGTATTTGAAACAACTAAACAAGGAATTAATAATTGCAACGAAGGAAGCTAAAGATGGTTTTATTAAGAGCATTATCAACGCAGGGTGACTGCTGACTGATGTATATAGAAATTTCTATGGCTGTGGTAGAAAACTGAGGGGGCGAGAGGGTGTTGAGACAATTATAGATAAGGATGGAGAAGAAGTTATTGAGGACTTGAAAAAGGCATAGATTTTAATTAACTAGTTTAGTGATAGCATTAGGAAGAATGATTCAGGAATGGAAGTTAACCACACAATTAGAAATAAGCAGACTAAAAAATTTGATAATAATTCTGAGGATATAATGAAGGAACTAAGAAAGCTGAAGAAACATAGAGGGCCTGGTGTAGATAATAATACTATGGGTATCTTAAAAATAGCGGAATGTGACATTGTACCTCGTCTTGAAATATTATTTAAATTTAGTATGGACCCTTCCTGCTTACCATAGGACTGAAAAAGCGCGATAGTTGCAGCGGTACATAAAGGAGGAGTTACAAATAGAGTCGAAAATTATAGGCCAATCATTTTAACAGCAGTGGTAGGTAAAATAATGCAAAAATTAATATGCAACCACATCAGAGGAGCGTAAGTGGTTTTCAAGCATGGAGGAAATTCATGCAAATCTCAGTTAGTGCAATATATGGAAGATATTTCAGATGAAATGGGCAAGGGAGGCCAAACTGATAGTTTAGCACTAGATATTTCAAAGGTTTTTGACAGAGTGAGCCATAAAATTCTGATAAATAAAATAAAATAAAACTATTGAAGTGTATGAGAAAGTGATTTACTGGATAGGAGAACTCTTAAAAGATAGAAAACAAAAAGTTAGGGTAGGAAATGCATTATCAAAAGAAGTGGAAGCAAAAATCGGAGTGCTACAGGTTAGCGTTTTGGGACCATTGCCATTAATTATTCTAATGAATAATTGTGTTGATGGTTTACTATCAGAAGTTAGGTTGCTTCCAGATGAGATAATGCTATATAATAGGGTGAAAATGGTAGAGGACTGTGAACATCTTCACGGTGATCTGGACAGGATTTCTAGCTGGGTTTGTAAACATAGGGCGAATATAAACGCAAAGAAGAGTCCGGTTATAACGAAAGGTTGATTATTTTTATAACGTCGGGAAAGAATTGCTTGTTGAAGACTTTAAATGTAAATATCATGGCATTACATTTGATAACAAGCTCAACTGGGCAGGACATATTGAACAAGCTGTAGAAAAGGGTTTCAAAATCCTGTACTTGTTGGAGGGGGGAATGAGGGAAAGTACCAGAGAAGTAAAGGAATTGTGTTACAAAACATTGGTCAGACCATTGCTTGAACATGGTGGTGTAACATGAGACCCATATTGTGGGTGTCAAATACAGCAGATAGAGGGGGTGTTATATTTGTCTGTAAATTACCGCAGAACGCAATGAGTATCCGATATGATAAAAGAGCTGGAATGTGATTCATGGGAAGACAGGTGGAGGGTGAAGAGTGTTATGGGAGTTTAAAAGGCGTATATTGGTGATGAGGCGTGGAAAGACATTGGAGTAAGACTTAAAATTAATGTATGGAAATAAAAAAAACCAAGACAACAAGCTAGCACACGATTTTAGGCACATGGGTCTAAGAATATTTTTTTTGTAGCTGGGAAGGTCAGAAATTGGAATAAGTTACCAAGAGAAATGATGAATAATTTACCATAAAATTTGAAAATTTTAAAGTGCAAAAGAAGGTGGGTACAAGAAAATGAGTGTTTATGGTAATTGACACTAGAGCGTATACTCCATCACAATATAATTAAATTAAATTATATTCAACTGATCTCCCCCATTCCATTCCAATTCTTTGGATCAAGTAATTTAAACAAGTGATAGACCGATGTAACCGTTTATAAAGTCAATCACATGTAGTCACTGTTAGATTGAATTTCTATATTATTAGTTTAGAAGCGGTTCCTTTTCTTCAGCCAGAGTCATCGGCTTCATATATTTTATTCCTAAACAATTACGAACTGACTCTCATCGTTGTGTACCATTCGGTACATCAGACCAATTAATAAAGCAAGGTTTCAAAAACTAGAGATATATTTTAGTACAAGATTTCTAACTGGGTAGGTTGACATAGAATGAATATAAATACCAAAAGAAATTGAGTCAGTAGAAAAAGAGAGAAATGTTAAGAGCGATTGCGCAGTTCAGCTACGTTTCTTGAAGAATTCTGATAATGAAAATACAAAGGAATACCGTTAGACAGAAAAATTAGTCAGGTAGGACACTTTGGCTGGATGGTAAGAGAAAGTTTCGAAGTCATTCATTTACGGCGGAGTGTGATGAAGCGATACCCTTTCCTTTTATTTCACAGTGGAAAAGTATATGGCAAACATAGTCACTTAGGCATGAACTGAATCTAAGCGCAAAATTAAGAGTAGTTAGTTATTAGATAATGTTTTGTAACCTTAGAATCCCTTATATTTTCACAGATTGCTATTTACCCCCGAGAAAATTGTAATCCCTTAGCTTTCGCAATAATAAGCTGAGAATATTTAAACTGTTGTAATAGAAAACAAAATTGTGTTTGTAGCTAATATATGACCAGCAACTATCGTCTTAGTGTCGGTATTACATAGTATTCTTGTTTCACGAGCACTTTTATATTCAGAAACTAATATTTCAATATTATTTATGTAAGTAGTTTAATGTATTAAATTATACAAACTTTTTAGCACAGGAAATGACACAAACTAGAAATATGATTTAAAGTTAATAATTTTTATTAAATGATCACAAACTACAAAACATGAAAGAAAAGGGAATAATTTTAGTTGAATGTACAAAACTTTGAATAGTTCATAAGTAATTCTATTGTAACTCTGACATGTTTTGTACAGGAGACTTAAAAGTATCGTAAAAACAATTAATTTGCCTACTTTTGGTTTCCAGTAGAATCTGCTAAGCTTTCTGAGGGAGCAATGGGAAACCAACAAGTAGAAGTTTAAAAAATTACTCTCGGACTTCCAATTGTGTCAAAAAGTAAATCCCAGGACATCAAAAACAAGTCAGTTTCAACAAAACTACCGTAAAACGCCACACGGATGAATGGGCCAATAATTCTGCACAAATAACTTAATCATCGTTTGGTACTCCATGTTGGCATCTTTTTATCCAAAATACGTAGAATATAGTACCCATTTTAGAAATGTGGACATATAGCTTGTGATTTCCGGCCTACCGAAATCACAGTATGGGGCAACCATTAATTACGTGTTTATTTTTCTTTAATTTAGACCACCCCTCCCTTTCCTCTTAGTGAGATGTGGTAAGATTTGGTGGGATCCTCCTGAGATTTACCTTATAATTTTAAAATAATTAATTTTTTGATATATTATTGCATTTTGCTTCATGCCACTAAATACCGAAATGTTAATAGTAATGTCTTGTACATATTACATTTTTTCTGTGAAATAAGAGGAGAAAAATGATATAAAAAATTAACGTGAGATTTTTATTGATCCCCTCCGTTTAATCGAGATCTGATAATATTTTACCGGACACCCTCCCCATTCCTATTTTGAGCTCACGTAATAATGGACATCTCCTATACAGTTTTATGGTATGAAAGCGCAATACGAGAGCATATTTCAGCTCATTTTGTCATTATTTTAATTTAATTTAATTTAATTAAATTTAATTGCGGTGGAGCGCACGCTCCAGTGGCAATTTTCCTACACACCCATTTCCCCCCCCCCTCCCTCTTTCCTGTACTCACCTGCTTTTGCCCTCTACTAATTTCAACTTTAAATTGTTTCAACATTTTTGCCAAATTATTGATAAATTCTCTTGGTAACTTAATCCAATCTCAAAAACCCTTACCAAAGAAAGAAAATGTTCTGATAAATTTCCCCAAGTTTTAAAGTTATTTCACCGTTTTAAACAGTATTTATAATAGGTGGATTGTTATTTGGGACATTAATAACGTTGGATTGTTTAGCTTTGGGTTTTAGCCATTCAAAAGGCTCTTGAATATGCTCTGGATTTCGATTTAGTTAGAAATGGCACGCTTGCAGTGGCGGATGAAAAAATAAAATCTAATACTCATAAGCTCCAAGGGAACAGTCAGACAGATCCCAACGGAAAACCAACCAAAGATTTTATTTGGGCATTTGGAATGTCATATGTTTATGTCATAGAGAAGTCTTAATAGAAAGAGAACTAGAAGAGAGAATGGATATAGCAGCAATTTCTGAAGCTAAGAACTAGATCACTTTATAATTCATTATAGTGGAGTCAAACAAAAGAAAAGAGCAACGTGTGAAGTAGCTTCGTAAATAAAAAAGAAACGGGGGAATAGAACATATTTTTATTTCTGCTATAATGAAAGTCTTTAACGGTATGTTTAAAAGTCGACAAAGACCACCTGACATTCTTATCAATTTATGCTCCAGAAGATGGAAAAAAGAAAAAATGAAATTATTTTAATAGGCTTTTCGGATAGCAACAGATGAATCAAATAAATCGATTATATTATAACGGCAAGAGATGGGAGTTTAGGAAATCAACCAGTTCAAAATATTATGAGAACATTCGGCGAAACAACAATAAATCAAAATGGGAACCATTTAATAGACGTTGATTCTTGCACGAAGTTAAAGATTTTAAATACATTTTTTGAGCACGAGGACATTTACTTGAATCAAAAGGTCCTTAACTTATAATGTATTAGGGACAAAAAGATGTAAATGTAACTAACGTAGGCCGGTCATATATTCTGCAAATTTCTTAGCTCTAACGAAATTCATAATATTCTCAAAATGGATAAAAGCTTGGGCAACAAATAAATTGACTAATGTTTGGTTTGTGAAATATAAAAGACATCAACAATTCGGATGAGACTGGGGCATAGTTGTTACATAAATTGAAAACTCACCTTTCTCCCCAAAGTAGAAGTGGGAGGGCAGTAACAACAAAAATAACTCCAAAAACACAATATTTCAGGCTTTGCCCTTCTTCAAAAAAATAGAAACATGTGTCTGAGCTCACGCAGATGCCCGTGATATACATAGACACATGAATGTCTCATCTCTGATTGATGTTGGGTATATTTTTTCATCTCAATCAATAAGAATATCACCCTATGGCATTTCTTCCCCTCCGGTGTTGCTGAGATACTCACCTTTTTGTTGGAGAGACCATGAAAAGGTGGACGGTAAGGACTATATGGGGCTCCTACGGCTACTGCCGCTTCTTGCATGATTCGCGGAGGTAGATCTCTGCGTTTCAGTAACAATCTTTTCGGCATTTGATGGTGTCAGCGCAACGGTCCGGCCATTCTTCGATTCTTTACCTTCCTGCGGAGATTACGGTACTCATTAGATGACAGACTGAGTAAGCCTGAGGATCCGCCACGTACTTTCAGCTTCCAATACTAGCCTTCGGCTTCAACGGGGAATGCAAATGGTGAAAACAGTCTGAGAGCATCGAAAATGCAAAGGCATGTTGAAACGTCGACATAGAAATTTTCACAAATACACGACTGTACATCGAATTTGGGGAAAGTATGCCTCACAATTTACTTTATAAATAATTTATCGTTTGACAGTGTTGTTTTGAGTAAAACTGACGCTGTGTCAATTCTGTAATATCTGCAAAATTAGTTGTTAATTACTAATAGCTTTCATCTCTAAATTATGCTTAAAGCAAATAAATAAAACAATTTCACAGATAGTTATGTGGGACTGTAACAAACATTTTAGGTGGGTTTCTAATCGCGAGGAGTAACTTCTTACGAAATCTATACTATATTATAAAATTGTAGAAAAAGTGTTATCCAAATTAGTAAGATAGTTTCCAATGATACAGGGCAACAAACATTAAATGTGAAATTTTTTTCAATATTTGCGCTTATCAGTTAACATATACCATACTTTTATCAAGATCACTAAAATAGTTCCCCATAATAAAGAGGCCAAAGATGAAAATTTTGGAATCTTTGTGTGTGCGCTTCTCAGAAAAAACTAATGAACCAATTTCAACTAAACTTAGCAAAGTGAAAGCTTATGGAATCGGTTACCATGTATCTAAATCAGTAACATAGTTCTCGATGATACAAATACCAAAATCGCAAATTTTGTAATCTTTGCCTGGATGTGTTCTTCTACTAATGAACTACTGGCTGGATTTAAACGAAATAGCGTAGTGATAACTTGTTAAATATACAGAATACGTCTCATCACGATTAGTACCATATTTCGCCCAAGTTACAGAGGCCAAAACCGTAAAAACTGGAATTTTTGTATCTGTGTGCACCAATCAAGCGAAAACCAACCATTTCTACTTAACTGTATGGTGTGACAGCTTATGCCACGTTAGTGGTAGCTTGCGTCAAGTTTCGAAGTGACAACTACACTCGGAGATATGCAAGGGGTAATCAAAACAGGGCCGCATTTAGGATCTGCAGGCCGCTAGGCTATACCTGTGATGCGGGCCATTTAGGATCTGTAGGCCCCTAGGTTATACCTGTGGTGCGGGCCCTTATAATATATATTATATATGTAAGCAATATCAATTAATATGGATAACTAAACATTAAATTAAGAAACGTTTTAATGCAAAATATTGTATAACGTAATGATAGTAAAATATACGAGGATAAGTTACTGAATAATCGAAAGTTCGAAACGTGTTTCCTGTATCGTTTCCGAGACTGAAGTGAACGAGGTTAGCAAGTGACGATCGTACGTTCACGTTTTCGACTGATGATCGATAAATGAGGTGCTGCCTATTTATGGTAGTTGTGTTGTTGCAACCAAACACCCCCAGCAAAAGCCCGCGGAATCACAAACTCAAGAGCAGGCCTACATAGTAATATTAAGAAACGATAACATATGATTAAGATCATCAAAGCAGGCAACAGAAAAAGATTAAAAACACAATATTGATTATTCACACACGCACGTCAACAGTTAGACAGCGACTAAACTGTTTTTATACAGTACTCCACTAATCTGAGACTTCCCACGTCACATCAAGCGATCGAGATTCCTGCATGTTGAAATAAAGTTTTAAAATAAATAAAAAGTGACTTGAAGCAACAAATCAAAAAAATGAATTAAATTGATTAATATTGAACTCTAAACACATCTATTTCAATTATAAAAGAATGGCATTTTTTATAAATACTTACTTTCAAACAAAAAATTAAAACTTGGATCATCCACCACCACTCGGTATCGTATGTATGCTCCGGACATGAAGGCTATGGAATTTTAGTTCGTATTGCAGGTGTACAACAGTGACTTCAATGAGAATTCACACGCCCCGGCCACAGTATACTGCAACCTTATGTTACGATGGTTATAAACCTTCATCGTTGAAGTGTAGAGTTGTTATTTTTAGGTATACTGTGTTCTGAAATTTTATTTTACAAGTACACCCTTCAGAGGATAGAACAGTGCATGTGCGAACATTGTTTTCGGTTTTCACGACCATTTCAGGACTTTCAGTGCTAAAACCGTTTCGGAAATAGGTTAGTTTGTTTACTTTTTATTTATTTATTTATTATTATTTTTTAATTTAAATCTTTTATTCCCCTGGCTAAATACCAGGGCGGGCTGTTCTAGAGCGGTAGCTCTTTTCATATATAGGGTTACACAATTTATTTTTTAATTATCACTTTATTTGACTCATTTTTATTGTGCTTGATTTTTGGGGGAGTTGGAGCTATGGACGTAATGCCCTTAATTTTTTGTGCTGCAGACATGATGTCTTTGATTTTATATCCTTTTTAGGTTATTAATTTTGCTGTTAGTTGCGTAAGCAACTGTTTGACGTAGTTGAGGTCCAGCTAATCATGGCTGGCGGCCTCGTTCTTCTGTCGGTGATATTGTTCGGAGCACAGCTCACAGCTTTTCCTTGCTCTGTGCGTTTGCTCTCTTGGCCACTCCACTTGGTTTGCGTCTGTCCTTTGGACTTCCCAGTTTGGTGCGTCTGTTTTGGCGCGGCCTGGATGTGGCCTGCGTGGTGCGGGTGGTCCTGGTGGTGGTCCAGGCGGGTGGTAGAGCACCACCCGCCCTTCTTCTGTCGGCGGCAGCAGGCTGCCTCCGTCATCTCGGTGTTTCGCCAGTCCTTCTCCGCGGCTGCTATCGGGCGATTTCTTCATTTTTGTTTTGCTGGTCTTCTTGATTTTTCCAGCTCCTGGTTGGCGCTCCGGCTACTCTGGGCTTTGCCTTTTTTGGGATTTCTTCCATTCTGGACAGCCCATATAGCAGGCTGCGTGGGTGCCTCCACAGTTGTAGCAGACTACTTCATGTCGCACTTTCGGGCAGTCTGCTGACACACTGCTCTTCTAGTTTGAAATCACGTGCCGCATTGCCGTGGGTCTGACATCTGTAGCATTGTTTTTGCTGGGATCTTATCTCCTGTTTTTCTTTTTGCTCCCTTTCCGAGATTGCTTGTCCTGTAGTGTGGATCCACTTGTTCTAATTTTTCGCGTTGGCCTGCTTGGCTGCTGTATGCGGTAGCTGATGTCCTGTTCTTGCAGCATGCTTGTTGGGGATGACAGATCTGTAGGGCAGGAGATGATGACTTCGAGTCCATCCTCCCCTGGCCAGCCTTAAATGGGCAGGACTGTAGTTAGCAGCAATCTGTTAGTCACGTTGGCTCATCTTCCAATGGGTCGCAGCGTCTTTGCAAGAACTGGTCCTTCTTCCATGTGTGGGTATGATTTTTTTTGTGTGTTTTTTTTTTGGGGGGGAGTGTTGCGGGCTCCTTTGTAGTATGGACAACAAGGCCACAGCCTAGGTAGTCTATGCCTAAATTTGTCCCTGGATCGGAAACTAATGTGACAAGGGCAATATTCCCTGATTATCATCTGGTACGGAGAAATTAGTTGCGGTAATTATAAGATATGCTGTTGAAAATTGTGCAGAGTTTCAGCCTCCTACAGCATTAGTGGCGGCTCGTTTCAAAACTGGTCTCGCTGTGAAGTCCGCTCAGTTGCCGAAGCATGTAACTGCCGCTGAAATTCACCAGCAGCTGTAGAGGTTGACGGTTAGATTGTAATGTTCCTCAACTACATTGGGACCTGGAATGTTCGGCTGGCCTGGCCAGTAAGAGGAGCACAGCTGCCACGTGGTTCGCACTATTTGGTGGAGACCACGCTATTAATAGTTGTTCTTTCGGTAACAGGCGTCATGAAGGTTCACAGTTGGGATGTTAGTTGTGTTCACTAGAGCGAGCGGATCACATCGCTGCGCAGTTCTTACCTAGAAGCGTGTCAGCGAAAACGTCGGAAATTCATATCAGAACGCGGCGCCACCTGTGCAGCGTAGGAACTATTTATTCCAGTCGTTGAAGCCTTCGACTATACAAGAAAATATAACTCTCATACAATGTACCAGGCAGATCTTCATAAATTCGGTCGAGCAGACTCTTGTACACATGCTCACTACTGCTTGTGAAGGGATGGCCTAAATCACTCAAAAATCGCATGATGTGTATAACCATAATAAGTGCTTAAGATTTCAGAGAGATGGCGTGCACGAGGACTCAGCAGCGCTATATTTTGTGTGACCGGACACGCCGTCAAATAAGGTGGAAACGTGTAAGTCAAATTACCGGTTGACATCAAAGGGGGCAATACCAGCATGTGAATGAGTTCGAACGTGGCAGAATTAGTCACCGGGAAACGGACTTGTCACACTGTGACATTGCGGCTCATACAGGGCACGCAGATATGACAGCGATTCGTGTTTGGAAGCAGTGGATAGAAAATGGTGATGCGCAGCGACGATCGAGTAATGGATCACATAGTGTAACCACAGCGTAGGATGACTGTCGTCTTGTCTGCATTGCCTTAATCGACTGAACAGTTTTGGCTCAACGATGGAGCACTGCAACGGGTGTGGACTTGTCTGTTGAGGGTTGGACTAGTGGCAAGCATGCTTTCGGCTTCCATTGACCAAAAACCAATGGGCATGCTATCGCCGTCACTGGCGTGCCAATTGTGCAAAATGTAGTGTTTTTGGACGAGTCTCGCTTCAACGGGTCCTGTCGTGATGGTCACGTACGTGTTAGATGCTACCGTGGTGAACGCAGATTGCATTGTTGAGCAGTATAGCGGACAAACGCTTAGATTCGTGGCGCCATTTGCTGTAACATGACATCTCACCTCCTACGTATTGAGAACAATCTGAAGAGCAACCGCTACATCAGAGAGGTTTCAGTTCCCGAGGCACTACCCTCCTCGCAAGCAGCCCCACATGGCCTATTTCAGCAAGACAATGCTGACCACATGTGGCGAGAAATGTTCAAGCATCCTTTGAAGAACGAAGAGCACCATTTCTTCTATGGACTGCACGTTCGTCTGACATGTCACCCGTCGAACGTGCCTGTGATGTGGTAATTTGTATATCGTCATGCCTCTGATTTGTGGAATCAATTCTATTGTAGAAGTTCGCAGACAGTATTGTATAATTGCCACCACATTCAGTTTCTTGACACTTCTTTCAATTGCCAGCCCTCGAAGTTGGTAGTGGCATTGATGGTGTATTCTAAGGTAGGCTTATCTTCTCTTTCTACTGTCTAATCTTACGAGGGAAGCTGCTCACATTATATGAGCATAGAGAACCATGATTATGCATGGTATCACACAAGCCACTTCACACTCATTGGCGAAGTGTAAACTACGAGGTACTGAAACCATTGGTGATTCAAGGTTAGCAGATTAACTGAGTGTTAGGAAAATAAAAAAAGACGCTTTAAATGTCATGCACAAAAAAAGAGATTAAAAAAAAAAATCAACAAGAACTCATGAGTTGATTGAGTCAGTCATTTGTTCTCCAGACGCTCCCGTTTTTTTTACTTGTTTATACAACATTACAGAGTTGAAAATATGTTTTGTGATCTGGACTCCGTACAGCGTTTCCGATTATGAAACATCCTGTTAGTATATTGTTGCGACGAAGATCATTTAGTTGGAGATGTAACCAACTACGTCAAATCCATCTGAAATAACAGTTTAATGGATATTGAAGAAACTACGTAGTAGACGTATATATCCCTGAATGTCAATTTAACTAACATCGTTATTAAATATCATGACTGTAAGATTGTTATTACTTGTTTGTTTATTTTTAAATTAAATTTTATGAAGATAACAAAACAGAAAATCCACACTTCATTAAATCCATTATTCCATAGCAGAAGGTACTACTTCGTGTAAAGTCCAGAGTGCCTGGCCAAGTCTACACTGTAGATGACTCATTTTGGCAGAATGCAAGGTCTGACGCATTTCCGTCACTTGACGTCTTGATCCTCCTTTTGGATGACCGCTCCTGCTGCAGAACAGTGTTGCGACGTCTTATTAGTCTGCACTGGGTGAGGCTTCATGCTGGTCTATATCCCTGAGAGCCGCCTCCACGTGATCCTCCAGCGGACTATCTTCAGGCACTGTGCGGTGCTTGTAGTCAAGGACGAAATGGCAGCGACCATCCTCACCGTCCACAGGAAAACCAGGAGGCAAACACTCAACGGGGCGAGCTTCGAAACGGAAACCATCCGCTTGCGACAGGTACCTGAAAAACGTCAAAGGACTGAATGTAAAGACTTTAGCTTATCTAATATAGCAAACCACAAAGTATCCCTTGGTAATCAGCTCGTTTATGATGTAACGTTGCTGTAATGAAACGAGATTCTTAAGCAATCAGGCCAAAATTTATATCAGTGCTTACTGATATCTGTCTGTGTCAAATCAAACCTCTTTAGCTTATTGCAGTAATAAAATTTAATCACTGATTTCAAAAACGTAAATGTATTGACACGAATTCTATTATTGCCTGTTGTTTAGTGTGTAAAATAGCATAACCACTACATGTTGTTGTGATAAATATATTTTATGTTGAAATATTTCGCAATATGAATATTTTTGATGGCGATTCACTGTCTACACAATATACTGGTTATTGTGCATCATATTAAGAAGTATATGAGAAATGATTAACCTCTATTTCTTGACATTTTTCAAAATGAAGGTCATCATTCTTGTTACGCAACCCAAGATCTTCTCGATGTGGAGTGCCTTGTCTTTCTGTCCCGTGAAGGCTTCACCTAATGGAATTTGCTGCTTCTTTCGGATGAGCAGTAACACCGTCGAATGCAAGCTAATAGCTATACGAGTATATGCTGAATCACCTAAATGTAGAGACTTATCAAAATTTCTTCGCCGTACATCGAACAGGTGATCTGAAAACGCGATGATTCTATCAGAAGTGTGCTTAATGATTATCGAATACAGATTTGTGTGGTCTATGGTATAATTGTCAAAAATCGTTGAAGTTCTATCCCGAAAAACTTAATAGAGCTGAATTTGAGGTTACTGATGTTTCAAATATAGCTTTGTTTGTTGTAAGGCGTGTATGTCATCAACATTTCGTTGCCGGACATTGAACTGGTGTTCTTAACATGCAGTGATAGCGTGAAATCTTAGTTTAGTGGTGGTAACTACTAATCATTATACTTAATACGTTATATAACAGGTAAATTGCTAGTGAAAAATATATTTGTGCTGGTGAGTGAATGGTAAGCGCAATTGCTGTCGCACCAGCGTAACTAGGGCGATGGTCACCATTTTGAAAAATATCAAGACACGCATGAGGGTATGAATGAATAAATGTATGTACAAAATATGACCGAGAGTTTACAAGGAGAAGACGACGACAGCAATTCCGAAATCGATATTAACTCTTCGGAGGAATTTGTTAGCAACATCTCCAAGATGTTTTGAGTCAAGACACCCGGTCAGTTATTAACTAACAACAGGAGGTGACATTGTACTGGGTAGAAAGGTGCAGTGGGATTCTTTGGTACCTTACATAGGAATCAACCACCTCATCCACGCCACCAAACAGATTTTCGTCGCGGATGTCAGCTTCATTAATCACTAGATGATTATGGTCGCAGGACCACGACGAAGACATTTTAGTACAGGGAGAGCTGTGGTTTGGAAGTCTTTAAAGTCTCAGGGACTTTAGAGTTGGCGTTACAGACACCCAAAGGGAGATTAGCCAAATGTAGGTGTGCATGTTGAAAGACAATTATTACTGACAACATTGCCATACAAGCCAACGAACGTAAAAAGGGTGAGACGACGATTACCCAACATTAGAGGAAGATCGCGGTGATTATAACTGCCAAGATATTACGTGCTTTTCTGGAGGTAGCAACTGACCGGTATGTGGTGGGACTTGCGTTGAGGCGCTGCGGCTCGCTGGTCGACTCCAGCCTGTTGGCCATGGTGACGTGGTGTCCGAACAGGCAGTAGCGGGGCATCACCCGCCCCACCACCCCAGCCAGCACCAAGCCCGTGTGCACGCCCACGCGCATCTGGAAAGCAGAACCAACTGTATTGAGCTGCATGTTGCCGAGTTATTTGTTTTATTTTTGCTTATAACTTTACGCCTCGTTGACGTCGATGTAACTAGAGAATGAAATGAATTCAGCCATGGCCTTTTGCAGGAACCACCCCAGTATTCACCTAGAGTGATTTGGGGAAACCATGGAAAATCCAAATGGGGAAGACAGGATGGGGATTCGAACCAGCGTCTTCCCGAATGCGACGCCAGAGCGATACCGCTCACCAACCACGATGGGTGATTTGCATCTTATCAGATACTGAGTCCACATGTATTCTTCCATATTGTGGATATGAACCAATGTTCATTTTTGTCCTGTATGTTATACACTTTTTCTCAGCTGGAAAGATTAATAATCTCAAAAACATTCTATTTACAAAAGAACAGTTAGTAAAACCTATGTGAGAATTATGAGTTAATTTACTTCCTTTTATAACTGAATTTTTTATGTGTACTACATCGAAAATGACTATTCACACAGACAAAGACAATGAGTTATCTGACTGCAAAAATTGGGGTTTCTTTACGCAAACAGATAATTTTATGTGAATATTTGTATCAACAGCACAGGAAAAAAAATTTCTGTGAGAATATGGTTTAACGAGGATTTTAAGTTATTAATTTAACTTGACAAACTTATCACATTATAAACACGAAAAAAACCAGTAAGTTGCGTATTTCATCACGAATATATCATTGTCACCTCATTACCGGAATTATAATAATGAGCAGTTAAATTTTATTGCTATTAGACGCTGTAATAAGGCGCAGCTTCTACTCTTTACACAATAAAAAACGTTTTAATGAACAACGAATACAAAAACATACATTTCAATTTTGTATAGCTGTGTGTAGGTACAACAGAGACAATTTTTGGAAATAGATTTTCTCTAACAGTTCTGTACATGTTGATAAAATATTTCACTTTTTTATATAAAGAGGAAAACGAATTTACGTACACACAAATTGGTTCTGAGAGTAATAGTAAAACAATGGATTCAATGGACAGAACCGATACTCAATTTAAATCACTCCTGATGAATACGGATCTAGATAGGAGGAATTGCTGAGACAAAGTTAACCGACTTGGCGTTTACTGAACTAAGTACGCCGTCCAACCCAAATGACGTGTAGAGTTTAAAATTCCCACAAGCGGTGTTCTGTAGCTACGCAGGTGCGGCCAATTCACACTTGGTCTGTTGGAATTCAGCCCAGTGAGTGGGTGCTGTGGTGTCTCGGACTTTTGCAACCATTGCGAGATTAAAGCTAAAGTGAATAAAGGTACTAATTGAGTTTAATATAAAGGAACAAATAAAACTCCGCAGTTTTTTCTATTAAATATTATTCTTCTTCTACAGTTATATATATATATTCTTTACGCCTCGTCGACGTTGAGGTCATTAGATGTGGGAAATGACTGTGAGTAAGGAGTTCAGCCATAACATTCTGAAGAAACCATCCATGCAATACCTGGAGTGATTCGTAATTACATGGAAAACAGAAATCTCGATGGTCGGACGGGGATTATAATCCACATCCAGTGGCGGATCTATGTATTTTCCGAACTGGGACAAAAACTTGAGATTGCCACCCGGGGCTGAAAGGAGCTATTCTTCGATTTCGCTGGCCCCCTGATGGTTGCCGATCGGGGCAGTAGAGCTAAAAAAAATTTGCCATTTATCGCCCCTTATGACATGATTTTTCCGCTCCCCTGAAGTTGCCGCCCGGGGCAAGCGCCCTGCTTTGACCCCCCCCCCCTCCCTCATATCCGGCACTGTCCACATCCTCACGAACGCGAGGCCATAGCATCTTCCGACCTCAACCACTAGGTTCACTTGCTGCAGCTTTCTTTTGTTCTCTTCACCTTCCTTTTCAGTTCACTTCGTGAGGCGCTTTCTATGTCTAACATCATTTGATTCATATAAGGCAGGCGTGGCCTTCCTCCCTGGTTTGTCAGGAATCTATCACGGCCAGGTAGAATGTCGTTTATCGTATACGTGATTCACCAACTCTGAAAAAAATTCTTCATTCGTCACGCTTTCCTTCCAACTGACCTTCAGCATTCTACGATAGCCCAGGTTTCCAGAACTTCAACCTTACTACTAAACGGCGGGGGAAAAAATAAAAAAAAAACCTTCGGTTAAGCTGAAAGCAAGACAGTCGTCGTGTTTCATGGTTGTTGTGAAGTGTCACATCCTTAACCTTCAAAGGAAGGATAATTGTTTTATCGTATAGAAGTTCATGAACTCGGTGATTTGTTATTATTTTTGTCCCGAATGTTAATGTAGAGGCATTTTTGAAGATAAAATTATCATTACTTGCTTTCTATTTGCGAACATGTATCATACATTATGTCATTTCCTCGTTCACTGTTTTATGTCTAGTAAAACGTTTTTTACTACATACAACATGAATAAATAGAGTAGTAATAAATATTATTTATTACAAATGAAATAAAATAAACAACAAACATTAATTATTACAGCTGAATTTTGCAGATAGGCACATTAGATACAATTAATTCTTTTGTACAATTTTTTGAATGGAGTTGAAGGAGTTGTCGCTAAGATAATACCTCAATTTTTCTTTAAATAAATCTTTGTTATTTATACTTTTTTATGCTTTTATAAAGTCCCAGAATAATTTACCCCTCTTTGTACTAATGACAGTAATTTTTGTGTTGTGTACAATCTTTTATGTCACTTGTATTTAAATTGTGTACCTATGAATTTGATATAAACAAGTTAAAATGTTCTATTACAAATCACATGAAATAATATACATACTGAGAAGTCATTTTAAAAATATTGAGCTCTTTAAAGAATTGCCTGCACTAGTCCTTGGTTTTACCCTACACAGTATCCTAATAGCTCTTTTCTGTGCTATGAAAAAGTTTTTTCCTTTGTGAAGAGTTTCCCAAAACAACTATCCCATACGAAATTTCCAAAACTACATTTGGACCTTGAAAGTTATTGGTACAGGATCTGTAGTAAAATCCTATGTGGTACTGTTTTTTTTCTATTTTTTGCTTTAGGCCTTGTCGACGTCGAGGTCATGAGAGGCGAGATGGGACTGGGGACAAAGAACGGGAAGGAATTCGGCCATGGCCTTTTGAAGGAAGCATCCCGGCATTCGCCTGGAGTGATTTGGGTAAACCATGGAAAACCCAAATCTGGATTCCCAGACGGGGATTCGAACCCGCGTCTTCCCGAATGCGAGACCAGAGTGTTACCACTCAGCCACCACGCTCAGTGTGGCACTGTTAAATTGCCCACAGGTTTTTAGTGATTATTGGTTTCAGTTGAGTATCCCGTGAACGTACCTCCACAGGGTTTGCGTTATCTGCCGTCTACAGAGTGCTTATGCATGCCTACCCTGATAGGCTGCCCGTCGTGCGTGCGGTGCGAGCCGCAGGCGTCAATCATGCGTAGCCCCATCCACGCAATGCGCTGCGCATGCGTAGAGCTGGGCCTGTGCAGTCCCCCGACCACGCAGTACGCGTCGCCGATCGTCTCCACCTGCAACACACACCCAACGTGCTAAGGTTCAGACCGAAGTACAGTAGTCCATAATATGTTCAAAGTTCAAAAAGCCGTTTACTTCGTAATTGAACGTCTATTAACATAAATAACTAGTAAAGGAATTAGACAAAAACTTTTTAAAACTCTTTGTGTGGAGCACAGCACTTAACGGTAGCGAAACATGGACTTTAGGAATACCGGAAAGAAGGAAAATTGAAGCATTTGAAAGGTGGTGTTAGAGAAGAATGCTGAAAATTAAGTGGACAGACAAAGTAAAGACATGAACGAGTTTTGGAAATGATGGGTGAGGAAAGAAGTTTGTGGAAGAAGCTTACAGAAAGAAGAGACAGGCTGGTAGGTCATATTTTGAGACATGCTGGATTAGTTAATTTGCTGGTAGAGGGAACAGTCGAAGGTACGAACTGTAGAGGAAGACAGAGATTAGAATATATGAAGCAGATAATTGAGGACGTGGGTTGTAGGGGATATATTGAGATGAAGAGGTTAGCACAAGATGCTGATAACAGAAAAAAAGCAAGCGCTTTAACCACTGAGCTACCTTGCCGCTACAAGGAAAAACAGTACAGAGACCTCCATATCCAACGCGTCTGTCTATCGCCGTTCAGTAATTTTTCGAAATTATAAGACAACATGTATTATTTAATTTATACAGATAATTTTTCAACCAAATGTAGACAGTATTTTTCTTTTTGTTTCAAAGGATAAGTGTGCAAAGTTTCATCGAGACCGGATGAAAACTGTGGATTTGTTTGAAGAACAAACAAACCAACAAACAAACACACATATATATATATTACTGGTGCTGCGTACATTTTTGCAACATTGATTTCGTTAAGAGTATACCATGAAATTCTTAAATTGGTACATGTTTTCTGTGATTTTATGATTTTATTTAGTCCATAATGCTGTATGTTTGGCTTCTGACTGACTTTAAGCTGATGTTAGTATGCCCTATGCTTTTCCAGGATATCAGGGCGATCAGAATTGTTTAAAATGCTACTCTGTCTCTGAGAGTGGCTAAACAGAGGTAAGATAGGTACAGGATTTATTTAAATAGCAGTCGACGATTTGTACAAAATTTAGATCTCTGATTTTTTTATTTTGTCAAATATAATTCATGGAATTCAAATGTATGTACAATTAAAAAAAAAAAACAGCGTCTTTGATCCGGGTCACCAGGACATGATGGTGTCTGGCACTCGACAAGGAGTTTGATGGTTCGAGACTTGGTCGTGAAAGAAATTATAACCGTTGGGGAGTTGAATTTGAAACCATACGTCTGCGCAGAGCGTTTGATGTGAGGGCATACGAAACAGCCTGTAAGCTGTACACCTGGGATATATGTCCGCCTGCAATTTATTTTTTCCAGTTCGTTAATTTTATTGAGTTGTATTACAAGGTCTATACCAAAAGTAGTAGGACTGACTTTTTTTTTTTTTAAAAAAAGTATTTTTGAAGATATGTTTACAATTCCTTAATTCTCTTCGAAATAGCACCCTTGGGCAGCTACTCACTTCGAATTACGCTGCTGCCATTGGCCGTTCGCCTTCTGGAAGTCAGATTCGGGGACGCTGTTGAGAGCCCTCGTCGATGCTGCTTGAACGTCCTGAATCGAGTCAAACCGCTGTCCCTTCAGCTGCCTTTTCATCCGTGTGAGTAAAAAAAGTCAGATGGAGCCAGATCAGGACTGTAGGCAGGGTGCACCAACGCGGCAATGTCAATTCGGGCTAACAGTTGGCTCATGACGGCGCGCCTTGGCACGGCGCATTGTCGTAATGCAGAGTCCAGTTGGCGGAGATGACTGGTCGGACGCGATTCACTCGGTCTCGCAGGCGGGCTGTTACTTGCACGTAAAATTTCGAATTCACAGTTTCCCCAGGGGAAGCTAGCTAACTCCTTATGAATCACCCCGCAACGGTAAAAAAACACGATCAGCATTGTCTTGATTTGCTCATGCGAGCCTTCGTTGGACGGGAGGACGTGGAAGGCAACTGTTGGCCCGACTCGGCGTTGCCACGTTGCTGCACCCCCTCTACAGTCCCAATCTGGCTCCAACTGACTTTTTTTATTTATTCCCACGGATGAAAAGGCAGCTGAAGGGACAACGGTTTGACTCGATTCAGGACGTTCAAGCAGCATCGACGAGGGCTCTCAACAGCGTCCCCGAATCTGACTTCCAGAAGACGTACGGCCAATGGCAGCAGTGTGTAGCTGCCCAAGGGTGTTATTTCGAAGAGGATTAAGGAATTGTAAAGATATCTTCAATATATGTATATATTTTAAGTCAGTCCTACTACTTTTGGTATAGACCTTGTAGTTAGTATATTCATAATGAGATTTCCTAGTTCACTTTTTTTGAAATCGTTGATGTGGTTGTAACTTAGGCTGGATGAGGTGTAGGCTGCGAGAAGTTAGATGTGGCTTAACGAAGAATAAAGTTGTTGTGTAGAACTGGTTTTTGTGGCAATTATGAGATGAGGGAACTGTATAGTTCCTGCAAAGCTGAGATTAAGAGTGTCAACTTATGAAATTGCATCAAAGTTGTAGACAAAATGCTTATAATACTTTTTTTTTTTTGGCGCAATCGGTACAGCAGTATCATTATTTAGTGTAGTGAAGATTTTCTCTCAGATATGCCTGAGGAGTGTACTGGTGTAGTGAAGCTTTTCTCTCAAGTCATTCAGAAGATTATATTCTAAACAAGTATCTTCAGCAGTTCGTCTCTCGATAACTCACAAAGAACTGCACAAATACTTACTACTCACTTTTCTTTCCGGTGGGCTGTTAAAAACAATACCCTCACAACTAAGTAGTCAACCTAGGTATCTTTCGAAAGAATAGGCCTGAATGGACTTGAACCGGTTTCAACTTATCCCATCTTTCATCTTTGATTCACAACACAAACGACATACTACACATCATCAAAATCATCCACACATCTCATAACAGTTCCACCGAGCGTGGTAGGTGAATGGTTAACGTTCTGGTCTCGCATTCGGGAGGACGCAGGTTCGAATCCCGGTTCGGGCATCCAGATTTGGGTCTTCCATGGTTTCCCCAAATCACTTCAGGTGAATGCCGGGATGCTTCCTTCAAAAGGCCATGGCTGAATTCCTTCCCGTTCTTTGTCCCCAGTCCCATCCCGCCTCTAATGACCTCGACGTCAACGAGGCGTAAAGACATAAGTAATAAAAAAAAAATCGTAACAGTTGCGAGCTCTTTCACACTGGAGAAGGTAACGCGAACCATCCTGGACACATTTACGGAGGCTCTGTAAGGGTGACGAGAGCAATGGCCTCCAAAGGAACCACCCACGTCCATGTTCCGAGTATGGCAGATCAAAAAGAAATTGGCTTTCCTCTCCAGCACATTCTTAGCGTAAGCTTAAACATCATGACTGAGATATCACTAGAATAAATAACATGTCAACAACTGTGTTTAGACCTATAATTAATAGAGTATTGCGGAAGCAAGCTTGTCAGATTGTATTATCTTTGGTTTCCGACCTGTAGAGGTCGGGAGAGAGTCTCACAAGCCTCGCGCGGCCTTTAAAGCGACTGCCCAAGTTAGCGCATGACGCAGTAACCGGTTTGTTGCCGTACGGCTATTAACAGCTGATGATCCTGTTTGGCTCGTGTACCGCTGCTACAAACTTTAAATCAACGCTGGGATATCGAATATGTCTGATCGTCGTGCTATTGCGCGATGAGACTTTCTGTGGCGGCTGCAGTCAAGGGGACCGTAGCGTGTAATTCGACGTTTGTTGGCGGTGATTCGGTTTGTTAGCGAAGCTGATGTCAATTTACAAGTCCACAATGGACGCCCACGTCATCCATTAGGAAGTGCGGCCTTGGTGGATGCCGAGCGAGCGAGGGGTCTGAATCTAGAGAGAGTTTATCCGGGCGGAGTAGTTAGGTTAAGAAGAGGTACTTTCTCTTTGCGCTGTGGCGTCACAAAACTGCAGTTTAGTCGTGAGCGAGGCTAGGGAGCTGCAAGAAACTGTGATGCAATTCGCCATCTGTTTACTGTTGTTGCTCATTTCGTCAACTTAGTTCATCACGGTGCAGCTGCGGATTTCTGTTTCAAATTGAGAATCGTTGCACATATTTATGGAAAAATGAAAAAAAGAAAGATACAGAATAGAAAAGGCGTGTGTACACAACATATCACGAATGTTCATTTTGGTTGTAGAATGAAATTGAATGACATTCTTTTCTAGTTCCCTCTAACTGTAGTCACTATATTATCCAACTAGCCTTAGTTAAATTTTGTATATTAATACAATTTATCAGCTGTCAACTCATATTCATTTTTTAAGTCCAGGTTGTTTTTTATGTAACGGAAATATTTGCTAACGTATATTTTCAAAAGCTTTTAGCACTTAACTTTTGGTTTATTGCTTTCTTTCAAACTTATTGGAGAGTATATAGCTTGTTATGATACGACAAAGGATTTCAGTGTACCTTCGATATTTTTTTCAGTATCAGTAGTTGAATAAATTTGAAAAGGATAACCATTATTTCAGATACCACATTTTTTCTGTTTTTAATTATGGCTTTGATACTCGTCGATGTCGAAGACTTTAGAGGCCGGAGAGGATATGGGGGCAAGGAACTTGAAGAAATTCGGTCATGGCCGTATGAAGGAATCATCCTGGAATTCACCTAGAATGATTTCGGGAAAATCATGGAAAACCTAAACCTGTATGATCGGATGAGGATTTGAGTCCGCGTCCTTCCTAATTCCCTCACAGGGATCGTGTTTACTACGCATCATACTGCTAAATTATAAATCTGTCTCTAAGTAAGAGCTTATAAATAATTTATGACAGAGAAGCTCCTGTCCCCTGCTGTTCTAAAACGTAAACATCAAGTCAGAAATAACTGAAGTCATAAACAGCTTCTGTTTTTTAAAGCGAAATTTTGGCAGTAAAATTGGTTTCAGTAGAACCTCTGGCTTCCTTTTCTTCATCCGTACTTTGGGGTCTGTATACATGCTGCTGATGTTGTCAGTTGTACAAACGGGGAACGATTAAAACCTGTTAACAAAATTAGTTTAGCCGTTAATTACAGTTAATTTAATTGCATTTGTTAAAGAGAGAGACTGCAAGTAGTTGAAATTAGTGTTAAATTATGTGGATGTTAATCATGCAGAAAGGTGACTAGTGATGATAGAAAATACATTTATAAGTTAGATATGATTGGTAGGATGTTATGATGACGTAGTTCCATCTTTTTTATACGTCGTTTTGCTTGCAGTATAAATACGACTGATGTATTTGCAGGCATCCTGTGTTAGTTTTTACGGAAGTTCTGTCGCCGCTCATAACGGTTTTAGCTGGTGAGAGGTTATCTCATCTAGTACCAATAAAAATCTCTTTCCCGTGAGTTAAAACACTGAATACAGCTTTATAAGATGTTAATTCGTAAAAAAATTCGACACTGACTCTTCTGACCATCGCTCCACATTCGCAATCCGGTAGTAAATAAAGAATGTAAAGAAAAATCGCCTGGACCGTCTGTGGGAGTACAGAAACATTAATCTTCCACATGTAAGCAATTAGCGAGGTCTGTATGTGGTTTCGTTATGTTTGTAGTTCTCAATGCCTCCTCAAATTTTTCTAGCCTTATCTTTCATTCTCACATTTCTCATCCTCAAGGATCTTCCTGATACGTTATAAGTATATTATTGCTCACGCGTTCTTTCTTTTTTCCTGGAGAACATGTCACAATTATAAGTTTTTTCTAGAATGTATGAGATTCTTTCTTCACGAGCCAACTAACAAACTTAACATTTTAAATTTGATGAACCGTACCAGTGTCTATCCTTCAATATCTTTGTCAGTATAATCTTTGTACGCTTCTTAGTCGACTCGGTAGTTAACAGACCAGAAAATTAACTTAAATGTTCTTTTCTGCGATCGGGGTATCATAAATCCTCAATAGTGGAAAGGCTGCTTTACTGTATATGGTAAATATTTAATTTAATGTAAACAGTTTGTTAATTGTATACGTGTCCTGTTGTCGAGTTCTGCGTGAATTTCAGCCCTTTATAACATTGCAAAATATCTATTAATTACTAAATGAAAATACAGACTCAAAAATGGATAGTAATTTTTCTTAGATTGTTCTGCAATGTTGCGGGACTGATCTAATATTTTTAGTATAAATTTCTCGTTCGTATGAGTTTATGGTGCAAAGTTTAACAAAAGTTAGAACTAAGTAATCTGATTTGACATTCAGTGTAGAGTTATTTATTATACTACCGCTACTGGAGTATGAAGTGTAGTGTTGCGTTAATGGAGATTTTTTTTTTTTTACTTTTAATTTAACTGACAAAAACACCACCGTAAATCAATTCTGCTGGTGATCCATGCAACTAACTGAGTCTACTATTTTGTATACGTTCCAAGATAATGCAAGGAAGCGTTCGTTATTTATTCGACTGATGAGTACGACGTAAATCAACGCTCGGATTTACCACTACCAGATAAGGCTGATCGTTTACGATAAACCCATCGCCATATTGTCTGTCGATCAAAAACTCTTACCAGTAGCAGGAATCCAGGACAGAACTCGAATGAGTACATCTGTTAAGAACTAAACGTCATTCGTGATGTAGATTAGATTCGTGCAAACGCTGTTTAGGTTCGCTCGGTTTGTCGCTGCCAGCACGACCTCTGCCGTCCAAATGCCTGAAATACAGTGCAGAGGACAGAGCTGGACGTAAGCTCCAGCCTGGCAGTAGGCTCGGTCTGTTATTCACGTGCTGCGCGGGGACGAAGCGACGCTGGTACTCGACTGGTACAATCGGAACATCCACGAACTGCATCGCAGTCTTAAAATCACTAAATTGAAAAATGAACTAACTGAGAAATTAAAGAGTGGAGAATATATACCTTCTTCCTATTATTTTCTATGTGCCGTTGTACCATTTAATGTGATCGTACGAATTTACTTTGGAAAATTCGGATACTTAAAGAACGGGCACAACTTTATGTTAATTAAAAAGTAAAAATCGCCAGGTTGCACCACATTTCAACTATTCTATGGCGATGTTCCGGCATTTCATGAAAAGTGGAACAACATTTCTCCTGAACATGTGAATGATCTTTTGGTCATCAACAATCACTTATTAGTATGATATCAGTTATGTCATTAGAATGAAAGCAATTTTGTGCATTATTAGTTAAAAATCCTTAAAATACATCACATACATTTGAAATTTCCGTAGAGATCATGATTAACTAAATGTGGATTCAGGGTATGTTTTATGTATGTCAGTAACTGTGGATAACTTATTTTTCTTATGGTTTTAATTTCATTGTGTTCTAATTTTATAGTTTGTAATACTTCCGCTACATATGCTTGTCAAACACATACACGTTGCACTTCATGTATACGGCGATTCAGTTAATAGAATATACCCAAAATGACGTAAACAATCATTGATGTACTGCAGATTCGAGAATGCCTGCGCCGTACAATCTTGTCCAGTTTTCTAAGATGTACCATCGTTGTTGCGTGGTACGGGCGAGGAGGACGTCAAGCGCTATTCCTGCATTGCCGAGGCTTCGTAATGTCCGCCGACTTTTCGTTTGTCCACCAAGCCTTCGTTTGACCGCCGAGTCTTCGTTTGTCCACCGAGCCTTCGTTTGTCCACCGAGCCTTCGTTTGACCGCCGAGCCTTCGTATGTCCGCCGAGTCTTCGTTTGTCCACCAAGCCTTCGTTTGACCGCCGAGTCTTCGTATGTCCACCGAGTCTTTGTATGTCCACCGAGTCTTCGTTTGTCTGCCGAGTCTTCGTTTGTCCACCGAGTCTTCGTTGTCCACCGAGCCTTCGTTTGTCCACCGAGCCTTCGTTTGGCCGCCGAGCCTTCGTTTGACCGCCGTGCCTTCGTTTGACTGACGAGCCTGGGGAAGCTCCAGCGGCCATAGATCGTCCGGACAGAGAGGTCCGGTCATGGAAATAACCGAGCGAGATCGATTGTGAGTAGAAGGAAACATCATTTTGGTAGGGTGCAACATAAACGAGAGTCCAACTTGGAGAAAATATTCAAAACGAAGGGGTAAGTAGAGCGGAAAATAGGAGGAAAGGTGTTTGAAAAGATGATACACCAATTCTTGAATAATACAATGATTATGTCAATGATTTCAGGAACGCGAGCTGGATCCTTCATGAGTAGTAGTTATACTCGTTGACCATCAGTCAAGGACGTTGTTGTATATAAGAATCAAGTATTTTATAAGCCTTTTTTTATTGTTTCGATTATCTGTAACTGAATGTACGATTTCCCCGCTAAACATACTACCTTGTACACGTCTAGCTGCCCGCAGAAGACGTCGAACTGGTTGTAGAGGCTCTCCAGCATGCTGACCACCATCATCGGCGTGGCGCTCGCGCAGATAGAGGTGAAGCCGACGATATCGCTGAACAACATCGTCACGTCGTCATGGGAGGTCGCTTCGATCGACTCGCCTGGAATGGAGAAGTCACTGAAGTCTAAGATCCAGCTGTAACGGGAAAATCTAATTATGTCGATCAGTTTGATGTAACTCAGCATTTTTAGTATCTAGTTGATAACATTATGTGTCAGTAGATCCAGATAAATCGAATCATTCCTACAGAATAGACACAAAAAATGTGTAATAACCTTTAGCACTCGAGATCTGATTTGGTACTATAAACGGCTGCAACGGCCCCTCCCCCCTTACCCACCTCCTTCCCGAAGGAAACTACAGAAATTTCAGATAAATCTCCCAAACCACTAAACGCTAAATTTGGAATTGTTTTAGGTTATACATTTTACCACTCCTAAATTTCTGTGAATAACGTTTTAAGATGTTTGCGTTTTGATGAATAACATACATTAAGGAATTTAAGTCACCGTCTGTTCTAAAAGATTGCATGTATTGTAATTTTTAGGGTGAGTCAGAAAAATGTTACAAGGTTAAGTTGTATAAAATAATCTGTATTTAAATACATTTGGTTCTCAGAGAACTGTGACTTTTTAATCAGATCAAATATTATTGTGATGAAAAAAAAAAAAAAAAAAAAAAAAAAAAAAAAAAAACACAAGTGGAAGGAAAGCTTCATGGCACAACGGTTCATTACAAATCTCCCACATGTGGTGTAATCTACTTCTTAAACAATTGTTTCTTCTAAGATACTGGTATGGCAACAGTTGTGCCTATATATGGATCGAGAGATTTTCGATTCTTGACCGAAGAGTGGAAGGTTTGCGGGTCCTTGACTTTCATATAATTTCGCCTTCATCTAGCAGATATTGTACGTGAAGTACGAAATAACATCACTGGGAAGATGTAAATGAACATCCTATCCCCAATTCATCGGCTTAACATTCCTGTTTATTTGCCTTTGTGAGTAACAATTAACGTCTGCTGCTTAAAAGATTTTATAAGAAATTCAAATAATGTGTGTCGTACATGTTACTTGTTATCTTCTTTATATCCCGGTTCGTAAGTGATGCTATCTCAATAATTCATTCATGTGCTGGCTGCTCAATGAATCACAGTTATATCATCACTCGTCCATAGAATCAAATAATACAACCGCCGGAGTTGCAATTGGCGCCCAACGTGCTGGTATCCAGACATGGAGTCACTGTAATTATAGAAGCATTACGTTTATCCTTTGATGTGAGCCTTACCGAGCCACAGTCGCCTGGCTATGTGCGGAGGGAAGATGAGATGCAGCAGACTGACATTTCTCTCACGCTCTTTGCTTACTGCTTGATTAGCCTCCTCTATCTTACTCTTCAGCTTGTCCATGCGTCTCCGCAATCCATCCTGGAAAACGTACAAACACTCTAAATAAAACAGGGTTAAAATATTACCAACGTATGCATCAGACAGTATTATCACTGGCAACAATGAGGCAGTTACATATCATGTCCAAACATGGTGAATCTCACGAGATTTTAATTGCTTGTTAAGTAAGGTACATAGCAAATACATCAAACCATCATATCATTTAACTGTTTATGACCTATGGATTTAGTGGGTGGATTGCAATCAAAAGGGTGCGGTTTCGAAGCCCAGTAAGACCATACTGATTCCGTTATTGCAAGGTTTCCTTCAAAAGACCATCGCTGATTACTTTCTGTTACTTGTCCGCAATCCTTTTCCGCCACTCATAATCTCGATGTAGACCCTACATATCTAATGAAACCGAGCGTGATGGTTGAGTGTAACGCTATGAACTCACATTCGGGAGGTTTGGGTTGGAATCTCCATCTGGGCATCCAGATTTGGATTTTTCATGGTTTCCCCAAATCATTCCAGGCGAATGCTCGGATGCTTCTTTCAAAATGCCATGGCCGAATTCCTTCCCGTTCCTTGTCCCAATTCCCATAGCGCCTATAAAACTATAAGTAAACAGAAAAACTAAGGAAAATAAGAAGAAACTGCCATAGGATATTGAGAATCTTCAAAGCAAAATTTATGATAAACTAGCTGGGATGGGATTCATTGGAAGACAGGAAGAAGGAGGAAGACAGTAGTGAAAGTGTACAAGGTGTATATTGGTAATGCGTGGAATAATATTCGTGAAAGAATTAAGATAGGTGCATGGAATGGAAAAGTTGACCATAACCACAAGCTGGCACTCGATTTTAGGCATTAAGGGATGGGAAAATTTTCTTTCGTATATTAGGGGGTCGCGGTTTGGAACAAATTACCTAGTGAAAATGATGAATAATTTACCAAAAACGGTGAAAGTTTTAAATTAACATTCGCAGAGGGCAAGAGTAGGCGGAGTACGAGAAGGGGAAAGTTGTGTGTGTAGGGAAATTGTCACAGGGGAGGAGAACAATAGAACAATAAGCAGGTTAAGTAGCCTAATTAGTGACGCATGAGTGCACGCAAAGAGAGGTGAAACTGAGGTTAGTGAAGGGAGGAGGGAGGGAAGGGTGGGGAGGTGATGGGGAGAGGGGAGGGAGGGGAGGGGGAGGGGGAGGTGGCGTGGTCAGATGATTGACAGAACAATAGAAAGGGGCGTGGCCAAGAACAATAGGCGGCGGCATCCTTTGTGGCAGCGCTCACACAAATACACACTACTTGCACTCCATCGCAATATTATTAAATAAATTTAAAAATTACAAAACCATTTTCTTCTCACACTTTTCCAACGAGATTCCTCCTGTACACGAAACAAATGATTCGTTCTATCTCCGCTTTTTTTAATAATTTATTAAATAACAACAAATTCATGAAATGTTCCATTTTTTCAACATCACTCTACTTCCTTTTTGCTTCTACAAATAGTACCAGCATTATTTAACAGTACAATTACACCGTTTTTACAAGTGCAACATTTGTACAGCAGGTGACAAGCAATAAGCAAACTCCAGACATGTCACCAAAAACAAATTCTATGTACCACTGCATCTAGGTAACATGTTTTTTTTTTTTTTAATTGAGGCTTTACGCCTCGTCGACGTAGATGTCATTAGAGGCGGTATGGGACTGGGGACAAGGAACGGGAAGGAATTCGGCCATGGTATTTGTAGGAAGCATCCCGGCAATAACCTGGAGTGATTTAGGAAAACCATGGAAAACACAAATCTGGATGCCCGGACGGGGATTCGAACCGCCATCCTCCCGAATACGTGGCCAGAGCGCTAACCGCTCACCCACCACGCTCGGTTTGACTTGGTTAAGGCACTTTGATGATGTCCGGCGCTGACACTGGGTTAGCTGGTCCGAGTTCTGATGGTTGTAGAAATTTTCATCATCAGGACTTGGCAAGGAGGACAGGAGAGATGATCGTGCACAATTCCTAATCAGCAGAAGTCCTTCGTTTAATTCCAAACCTCTTCGCACTGCGTGTGGAGAGAGGGCAAATGACAGTATTGATGGTGACTCTTCCGTCTGTTGGGGACGTTAATCTCGGCGGTGCTATGGTGTGTTTCGGAAGTGTAGGCTTGAATGAGCCAACAGCGGGGTTCACCCTCTCCGTTCTTTCATGACTTATCCACAACACAAACTCTACACTGAATACACACACTATGGATGTGGAAGAAACATTTTCTAACAGTGTTGGACTAGGGAATCCAACCCAACTCATCTTCCCACACATTCTATGGTAGGATAAATATCCCCCTGATAACTGCCTACGCCCGAATCATGTATGGTATCATAAGAAGACGTACATGCAGTGTACGAAGAAGAACAAGGAGTAGATGAAATGTTGGGCCCTATACATATTAAGGAATTTAATTCCTAATGTGAGGTCAGTATATGAGGTGAGATCAGTGAATATTTTACCCTAATAAAGAAGGTTCTTTAAGCTAAAGCCTTTGATAGTCTACAATTTTACTTGAGGTTGTGATTACAATTTTCATCCTGAATAAACAAGTCATTATGCGTTTGTACTGCATCTCTTTCAATTTGCACACTTACTGATTTTTTTGTCACTTGGATTGTACCTGATGACATTTTTCTCTTTTCAGTTTAGTTTAGTTCAAATTTAAGCATATTTCTTAAATTTTATTTGGTAAAAAAAAAGGAGCCATCATGAAAAAGAGTAATCTTTTAATTTCAAATATTGATCTAGGAATTATAAAAAAACTTTTTAAAACTGTATGTGTGGGCACAGCACTTTACGGTAGCGAAATATCGGAAAGAAGGAAAATTGAAGCATTCGAAATGTGGTGCTACAGAAGAATGCTGAAAATTAAGTGGACAGACAAAGTAAGAAATGAAAGAGTTCTGTAAATGATGGGTGAGAAGTTTGTGGAAGAAGCTTACGGAAAGAAGAGACAGGCTGGTAGGTCATATTTTGAGACATGCTGGGTAGGTTAATTTGCTGGTTGAGGGAACAGTGGAAGGTAAGAACTGTAGAGGAAGACAGAGATTAGAATATATGAAGCAGATAATTGAGGACATGGGTTGTAAGGGATATGTAGAGATGAAAAGCTTAGCCCGGGATAGGAAAGGATGGAGGATTGCATCAAGCCAGTCGAACGACTGACGACAGCAAAAAAAAAAGTAGGACTGTAACATCGGCAAATAACGCCATACTGACTTCCTTGCTAAAACTTTATCCCACAATGAAATGACATGGAATTGCCAGGCTGTGAGAGACATTGTGGAAGGCAACTGACGAAAATACCACAGTGACCCTCATTGCCTCATCGTGCCTCAGCTCATCCTGATAACAGAATTGTTTTTTTAGCTTGGAGTACAGCAGCATGCGTAATACTATTATAGGAAGGGAACATGAGCTGCAGCGGAAACTGTCTCTCGTTTTTACAGTATGTAAGCTGAGTACTATCGCTAGGTTGCTATACATGAATCGGCTTTATAAATAGTTATAAACAGCTGTACAAAAGACGTATAAAATAGTGATAGCTAATTTTTAGGAAACATAATACATTCAATATCGGTGTATATGAATTTCATGTCAAATTATTTTACAAATTATTTAATAAACAGTGAAAAAAATAGAAACTAAGAAAAAGTTCTCGGAAATGTAGTATGATATAGGCCAATTGTTAGTTCGTAATAAAAGAAAAAAAATCTGCTTACGTAGCTCATTGATTGTAACTTTGTCTGAACAATTATCTGTTACGTCAAACATTAAAAGAGAAATTCAGGTCTATTTTTTTCTCTTTTTCCACATCAAAATATCGTAAATTAATGATTATTGAAGTTGACAAAAAAATCCAGTCGTTTAGAGAATGCGAATAAAAAAACTTTGCTTAAAATTTTATAGGATCAATATTACTGAAACTAAAGCAGATGCTATACTGAAAAAAAAAGAAAAGAAAACCAAAAGCTTTCCTAAAACATCAGAATTCTTTACAATCTCGAAATATAATTTACACTTGAGAACATTTCCTTCTCTAGGCTGTTGCGTTTTCTAGATTATATTCTGTTATAATTTTAGCCATTTTTATGGTTTTACACCCATCGCAATGAAGCTCATTAGAGGCGGGATGGGACTGGAGACAAGGAACGGGAAAGAATTCGCTCATGGCCTTTTGAAGGAAGCATCCGGCATTCGCCTAGATTGGTTTGGGGAAACCATGTAAAACCCAGCTCTGGATGCCTGGACGGGGATTCGAACCGCCGTCCTCCCGAATGCGATGCCAGACGTTAACAACTCACCCACCACACTCGGTAGCTTAACAGTTACCTGTTTGTGAATATAACTAAGTTTCGATCGAACTTCCTTCATCGACAGTACCAAGTGTAATGTCAAGAAACATTACTCGAAAATCTATTAATATCTATTATTAACGAACTTAATTAGTTCTAACATTTCTGCAACTGTAATTTGGAAAAATTAGCCTACGACACCAAGGAATATTAAAAAATATTTGACAGGTACAGGTACTGATAAGAAGTCGCTCAGAGTTTGTACAAGTCAACATAATGTTTAGAACTAAAATTATCTTTGGGAATCTAACGTGGGCAGCGGAATCTCTCTCAAATTCATTACGGTCTTCGCGAATAGGGGCGAAATACCATTACACGACAGTGTAACGGTAGCAAACGATATTTGTTATGCGACATTATTGCTTGTTCCGGACATAACCACAGTGGTAGGTGCACGTAAGCGGGCGAATCGAATAGAGCCAATAGCATCGAAAAACCTAGCAGCAAACCACGAAGTATGAGCATATTGTTGTTTGAGCGCAACATGCATTGCTACAAAAGTGTGCAGCTTCGAGTTTTAGTACAGCAGTCGAGCGCTTGAAGAGGTGTGGCCTTGTCTCAGGGGCGTAGCTACTATGGGGCTAGGCGGTGCAGTGCACCTGGGCCCCTACGCTCAGGGGGCTGTTTGCAACTTTGGGGGCCCCCAAGCGTGGTTGAGAGGGCCCACTAGCCTTCACGGTAAACTGGCGATCTTTCTTTTAGCTCTACAGTCGTCTAAGGGGGCCCTGAAACACAGGAAGCCCCTCACTAAGGGCCATCACTGCTCACGGGCCCCTAAGCACAACTCAAGGGGCCCCCATCCTCAGAGTTCAGTTCAGGAGGCCCCTACCAGCAATACAAAGCAAAAAAAAAAAAAGGTCGTCCATCTGGCCTGAGGGCCCAAAATAAATTTTTTTTCACCGGGGCCCTTGTTGATCTAGCTACGCCACTGCCTTGTCTGCATCCATATTTTCATGCTTTATTTGCCAGGAGGACTGGTTGCATGCATCCGTTTTCTGCGGATTAAATCATAAGTTACAATAGGCTTGAGATTTTAGATAGAGGATTGATGGTTATAAATATGTCATTTGTAGAATGGCTGTCACTTTATCCTGTGCTGAAATTATTGTCGTGTATGTAATGAGATTGTGACAAGCTCCTCCTTGCAGAATAGATTTTGGATAATGATGATGGTAATGTATCGTGATATGATTTGCAATTAACGGACGTGGGTACTATGGCCACATCCATTCTTCAGATCACTTTTGATGCTATATTACAGTAAGATATTTGCCGAAAAATATTTCCCTGCAATATTTTAGCGTTCTCTGCTACTCAGCAGGCAGTGTACTACCAGATAAGCCATATACTATATTGGAAATTAACGGATTACGCCAAATCGGTAACTGAAAAGTCCTCTAGTCATTGATTCCCTAACAAACAGTTATTCAGGACATCAACTTTCCTTCGGAAATCTCCACAAAATATGTTTTTCAGTTAACTATTATTGAATTGTTCTTTAAATTTAAACACTTATGTACAGTTTCAGCTGTAGCGTTCAGTACACATTTTATTCGAATAATTCATGGTTCTGAAATTTCAACAATCACTACTCTTTTAACTGTTATGATAAAATGTAAGATATGCGTACGTCAGGAAATGTTATGTGTCTGATATATGATATAAAACATTTGGAGTCTTGAGCTAGTATGGACTCTTACAGAACGGAGACGTCTAAATTAAGCAAAGGACTTCGATTGCAGGAGGCTCTCTGACTGCTATAATAATTTATGCATGCGGTCGGTCGACGATATCGAACCATTCCGTGGCGAAGCAACCAGACGAGTAAGTATTGCGTGCAGCCAAATGAAACGATACATCTGCATTCATATTCAGGTGTCGAATTTTTCAGTTAGGAACCTAAGGAACGTGCGATGAGAAAATTGTATAGCTGTGAGACAAGTTGATATTAAGCTTGTTATTTTCTTTGTTGCTTATATTATGTTCATTCATTAAATGGTGCAAATAATAGAAGGTGGATGCATCTATTTCATTTATGATAACTTTTACCGAGCGTGGTGGGTGAACGGTTAACGTTCTGACCTCGCATTCGGGAGGACGCGGGTTCGAATCCCGTCCGGGCATCCAGATTTGGGTTTTCCATGGTTTCCCCAAATCACTCCAGGCGAATTCCGGGATACTTCCTTCAAAAGGGCCATGGCCGAATTCCTTCCCGTTCCTTGTACCCAGTGCCATCCCGCCTCTAATGACCTTAGCCATCGACGAGGCGTAATGCCATAGTTAAAAAAAAAAAGGACAACTTTAGGTAATTTTTTTAATTTTTTATTGCGTGCGAGAATAAGGTGTTTGATACCGTTAATACTGTATTGGATTTTAATTTCTTCGCTGTTAATTTTAGTGCAACACAAACACTAAACTGTTGTAATCGGTATTTCTGTCGAATGTAAGAACTCCAATTCTCACTGGAAGAACCATTAACTGTATTCGAACTTATTTATACATTAGCAATTAAATTATTATAAACATAAATATTTTTTCATCTTCGGCTTTCTTTACAAGTTGAAAACAATATTCAACTTTGTAACAATATTGCATAACGAATACAAAACACAAAAATGCTTCCGTTTTTCACAGCTCAATAAATTGTTACATTTTTCGTTATAAATTTCATTTCCAATTTTTATCTCGTTTCTATGCTTTGAAAAGTGGAATTTTGTTTGTTTGTTGACTATAGAAAACCAAACGGTTGAAATCATACATTTCAAATTTTACACAAAGGTGTGGTAACGAAACACAGATTTAATGTCGCATATGCTACAACTTACACTTTTGTAGACTAGTTTCTCTCTCTCTTTTTACCGGGTTTTAATCCTCCCAGCTGTAAGCTCTCAGGGACCCTTTTCAGCCAACCAAACCAAAGGGGTACCATCCCGGAATTCGCCTGGAGGAACTACGGAAATCCATGGAAAACCGCAGTCAGGATGGCCGAACGGGGATTTGAACTCCGATCTTCTTAGAGAGCGATATTGCTCTCCACCAGACTCAGTCAGTTTTGTATAAAAGGAAAAACTGATATTTATGTATAAAAAAAAGGGGAATAAACAGAAGACGAATGTATTCAAAGACTATATTAGTCTGGAATACAGATACAACGAGCATATTTAAGTCAAGAAGAACGGAACCAAAGCGGTATCAAAAGAGACATTTACAGTAACTACAGCATCCAATGTGGAAAAAGTCTGTGACCGCTACCCATATGTAACTACCCTTAACAATTCACGGCACAGTGTTTTCTTCCGATGATCTGAAAGGTATGTCGGAGGCCTACCAACGGCTTTGAAAGCGGATGTGAAAGCGAACTCTTATTTGTTCCATTGTAAATTCATTACTATTCGTGACTATTCTTTGGTAATTACTAATTTCATATAGAAGTTTGGTCTTAAAAAGTTGAAATTACAGTTTTTTAGAAGAAAATTCGTATTCCAATAAGCGTTTCATACTTTTTGCGGCGTGCATCACTATCGCAGAATGGTTACTTCTGCTGCTACTAATCGAAAATTTACGAATTTCAGTGATGATATATTATGAGCGAAAATCATACGGTAATAACTATTTTCATCGATATAAAAGCTGTTTTGAAGGTTTTCGACTTTGATCCTGTTTATATTCACGTCTGACTGAGGACTGCCTACCTGGGCGCGTGCCTGCTCGCCCACCAGGATGACGTCTCTGGTGGCGTCGTGCAGAGGGATGTCAGAGATGAAGAGTCCGTGGCTGGTGAGTCCATCCAGGCCGTCAAGGTCAGGGGAACCCACGAACAGCACGGAGTCAGACTCCGGACACGGCACCATCTGGCCCTTCAGGAGTAGGCCCTGTCACCACACAGAGTAAACCATGCATAAATATTATCTTTAAGCGAGCAACTCTTGTAAATATGTAAATATATATTTTGGATCTCGGAAACGGCTATGATGATTTGGATGAAATTTCATATTTAGATGAAGTTTTGTTTTTTTCAGATTACCTAAATAGTTGTCTTCCCTGTAAAAACCCATTTGTACAAAATACGAACAATTTTTGCTCTTGGTATCTCGAAAACGGCTCTAATGCCATCTTGCAGACGATTCAGGTACCAGGAAACCTACTAATATTTTCTCTTTGGTTTCAAGAAACTCATATATTTAAATGAACAATTCATGAATACTAACTGACCCATGCGAATATTTCGCACAATATCATGATCAATCACCGAATGGTAATATAATAATGAGGAAATAAGTAAATACAAGTATTTATTAATGAAATGTATTTTATTTTGAAGAGTAGAAAAAATATCATTTTTATTGTATAAAGTCGTTATCATTAATTAATAGGTGTTTAGTTGTAAAACGTTTAAAAAGTACATTTTTAATAAATGTATATTGGCTGTGTCAGATGTGATTTATTCAAACTTCTTTACTTTTGAAAACTTCTTTGAAGACAATATTAACAATTGTAATGCGACCATAGTTTACTTAAGTCTTTGACAGAAACATAAATATTACTGAATCTACAAACTCCTGAAAAAGACAAGTACATATGTCCATACGCAAAAAAAAGGTGCTGGTAAATACAATCCTGCGCTTTGAAGCGTCTGAAATCGTTTTTTTTTTTAATTAATTTCTGTTTAATATAATAATAGCATTTTTCTTTAAAAGTAATTTATAAGGTGTAAATCCGACGATCTCAGAAACGGATGTAGCGTTTTGGATGAAACTTCATATATACATACATAAGTTTTTTATTTTTTAAATAAAGAGCAATTTTTTGTATAGTATCTCGGAAATGGGTCTACACTCATCTCATAGAAGTTTTAGGTAGCAGTAAGTCTACTGATGTTAGTTAAGTTTCTCTTTGATTATAACCAGGAACAGGGTTGGTTTTAACTTTAACCAAACTTCATATAATATCTTGCATATTGAATAAAAATCGAAAGATGCCTACAGTGGCGTAGCTAGGTCAACAAGGGCCCAGGTGCAAAAATTTATTTTTGGCCCTCAGGCCAGATGCTTTGTATTGCTGGTAGGCGCCCCTGAGCTGAGGCTGGGGGCCCCTAAGTTGTGCTTGGGGATCCCCTGAGCAGTGGTTGGGGCTCCCTCTGAGCAGTGAAGGCTCTTAGCCTCCCTGTGTCTCAGAGGCTCCCTTAGACGACGTTAGAGCTTAAAAAAAGGTCGCCAGTTTGCCGTGAAGGGCCGTGGGCCCTCTGAACTGCGCTTGGGGGTCCCCAGAGGTGCGGTTGGAGGCACCCTGAGGTGTGCTTGGGGGCCCCCTGAGGTATGCCTGGGACCCCCTGAGAGTAGGGTCCCCGGTGCACTGCACCGCCTAGCCCCATAGTAGCTACGCCCCTGGATGCCTAGCAAATCTCGGTTATCCAGGTACTATACTACAGAAAACGATAAGGATGAATTGCAGCGAATCAATAAAATAGCGTATTGTGCAGTTAAAAAAACTTACAACACCAATTTTATAAATTGAAGGTAAAAGAAGTGACATATCGGGTTTTTAGTGTTACAATCGGGAAGGTTTTTCAGTCTAGCATTTGTAATAACAATGAGGGAACTAACCATTCTAGCGTGCACCAGCACTAAGCAAAAACTGAGCTAAATAAATCTTTAACAATAAAAACTAACTGCGATACTGAAACAGTGAAAACTGACTTTCAACTTGTATCGAGAATTAACGCAAAGCCTATTTACTGATTTCATACATGAGGGAGTGGGAAAATTTTGTTTTGTCTCTAAAGGTGTCAGGGATTGGAACAAATTACCAAGTGATGAATAATTTACCAAAAACGCTGAAGGAATTTAAAATTAAATTTTGTAATGTGGAGGAATTTAACACTGAAATTATATAAGATAATTAAAAAATCAAATCAAATGGGGTAATTAGATGACTAAGGGAATTGTCACTGGTGCGTGTGTTCCATCGCAATTGAAAAACTACACAACTCAATATGGAAAGAAGAAAATCTGATATATACTTTATTACTTCTGTTTACAAGACAATTTGCGCACAATTAACGAATAAATAAATATTATTGTTATTAAATAATAAGATAAAAGTTGTAATGAGACGACGTGAATAAAAAATATCGATAGATAACTATCGATAGTAGATAACATCGCAGCAGCAATAATATCGCCGGAAGGCGCGGAAGAGTGAGGACGGCGTTTTAGCGGGAATGAGTTATATGCAGTGATACGACAGTGTAAACATCGTTGCGAATCGGTATGTGCGCCGGGTTCCTGCGAACGGACGTTCGACTGAATCGATGGATTAACTCGCCTGCTATGTGCTCGGCTACAGGAAGAGGCAACAAGAATATTCTGAGTTGGACAGTGTTGGTTGTTGCCACCGACGTCTGCTGTGAGTTGTATTCAAAAGTGATGTATAGGTTATGTGCACCTGCCTAACGTTTCTCAATACGGACCTTGCAACTTCTGTAACTATTTATAGTGAGTGGTGGCTATTCCTGGCATACTTTCATACGTCTCTTCAAGGTGAATAAATAACAGTAAACTGACTAGCTGAAGCATTGTGTTTCATAATGGTTGAATAACCTAGTTACGCCCCTCATACTACTCCAAATGTCAGGGAACAGCTTCCGAGACTGGCTTGCGTCGTCTAATTATTGAATGTAATTAAGGGGATTTGAGTAATAACTAGCCAGCCACGCAGGCCCGAGTGATTCGTATCACCAGCTGACGGGTCGCTTACATGACATTACTGTGACCGGGAGTATTAAGTATTACGTTACATAGCTTCGCGACAGGACTGATATACAGGGTGTCCAGAAAAGGACTCCCTGATTTCAAAATTAAATATCTCGAAAACAAAGATCGATAGAGGAATGCAGTAAACGGTATGTTTATCGTGACAGCTGTAAGAAGTGTATACAGCAGTTTGAAATAATAGTTACAAAAGCTGCTAACAGATGGCGCTGTAATCGCCCTACGTAATGCCTAAATAGTGATCCGAAGCTCAGGGCGATCAGTTCCACCATTCTGTAGTGCCAATGGTGAACATTTTGAAAACATTGTGATGTGATTGTTTGCAAAGATTGTTTCCATACGATTATTTCACTTATGTATGCTGATATGAGCTGTACAGCGCCATCTGTTAGCAGCTTTTGTAACTATTATTTCACACTGCTGTATACACTTCTTACAGCTGTCACAATAAACATACCGTTTACTGCATTCCTCTATCGATCTTTGTTTTCGAGATATTTAATTTTGAAATCAGGGAGTCCTTTTCTGGACACCCTGTATTGATCAATTGAACTCCTTGGCATTACACCGACTTTTAATTAGGGTGTTACATGGCATCAGTGATTCAAAGTTAACTATATTCATTTAAATATATGGTATTACATTTCTCTCGTGGACTGAACGTTTAGCCTACATGTTAGTGACCCTAAAAGTGGAAGAAAGTCATTAGGGAGCGTCTATTAATGACGTGAGGTGATTTTCCGGAATACCGGCCCCCTCCCCCCTTCTGGTGAGACTTTGTGAGATTTGGTCGGACCCCCCCCCCCCCCACCCACTAAAATGACATGAGATTTTGACGGAGACGCCCTCCCCTTTACCAATCGGCCTCGCAACGTTTGGAGACTTTTTTTTTTGTTTTCTTTAGGTATCTTGGTCCGAAGAGCGGATATACCCACCTAAAATTGACTTTCGCGTCATTTGTAGACTTTTTTTTGTTTTAGCTCTACAATTCTACAAGAATTTCCCCCCCCCCCCCCCACGACATTAATGAATGCCCCCTTATAGCTTGAACGATTGAACAGCAATAGGAAACAATTCATTTAATTATTAAATTAAAAACTGTAGAATCGTTCCTTTTGAATACGAGAGATATTACTTTCTCACTAATCTGAAGTTTTTTAAAACCCAAGGCAAAAATTCTTTTAGCCAGTCACATAACTAATGCAACAGAAAGCTTTTGAGGCTGGGGTCAAAACTGCTAGCGATTTGTAGTACAGTTTTTGTTGTTTGATGCAGGAAGTTAAAAACAGAAACTGTAAATAATTTCATGCCCCTCTGCACAACTGCTAATAACTAGTTTTTTTTTCGCTAAAATACTTTGTAAATCAGTGTTTACGACTGTCAAATATAAAAGACAAAAATGAATATATTCAAATCGACGTCTGAACGATCTACTTTGGTTTACGGCATTCAAGGATAGTTTAAGATCATTTCAAGTGGAAGCAAAAGCAGTGGAATGCTGGTAGAATTGAAGCAAACCACAGTGGAAATGGAGAGAGGAGTCGGTTCGACAAACTGAGGAAGAAAGCCGAGGAAATGAAAACCATGGGGTCCACGACCTGGTTGAGATCCAGGTATGCGGGGGAGGGACTTACGGCAACGGTACAGCTCAACAAAACACAATGATACCACAGTCCATTAACCCGTTTTTCTATTTTAAAATTTCTTTCTATTGATCTCCTCTGAAACACGTGGAGCAGTTTAGTTTTGAGTAGAAGTGTCTATTGTGTATCTAATAAAATGTTTAACAGTTATGTACCTAGTCGTTGTTTATCTTGTGTACCTAAATAAAATATTAAAATATAAACAATATTTGTTATTTCACAGGCTACACTTGCAGTAGTGGGTTCGACTACCACCTATTTCCAATTTTTTTAATCGATATTAACGCAAAACATGACTGTTACCAATAATACCCAATCAAACAGCAGTGCTGCTCTCCTGCTTGAAACAGGCTACAACTCGCTGGATGTACAGCTACTACGGAAATTATATTCACCGCGCATATATGAATACTAAATTAGCTGTTTTTGTTGCTGTCGGTCTCGTCGACAAAGGAGTAATTAACACCCACAAAATTTCGTATACGTTACCGAACTACTAGTACTTTCTTTAGGCATGACACATATAAAACTAGCAGTGGATTGGAACTCAAATACACGCGGAGAAAAAAAATAATTACAGAAGCTTGTATGAAAGTGAAGAAAAAACTTTGAAACATTCGGTTTATTAATTAACAATTCAATACTTTTAAATTTGATTAAAAGACCGTAAATGAGCAATATGAATGTTTTCTGCCAAAACTCTACCGTGTCTTTTAAAATCTATTAATAAGTACTCAGGATATCGTGTTCTCGAAATAGGACAAAGCAAACACTTCAGAGGAATAAACATGCCTAACCCTTCTTGAAAATATTTGAAAGAATCTTGGACAACAGGCATAGAAATATGGAAAATTTTCTTATGTTGATAGGGGTGTCAGGGATTTAAACGAATTGCCAGGTGATGTGATTTGCCAAAAACACTTAAGGAATTTAAAATTTGTAAATCGGAAAAGTAAATGGGTGATGAATTTAACTAGGGAAATTGCCACCGGAGTGTTTGCTCCAACCGAGCGTGGTGGTGTAACGGATAGCGTTCTGGCCTCGCATTCGGGAGGACGGCGGTTCGAATCCCCGTCCGGGCATCCAGATTTGGGTTTTCCATGGTTTCCCCAAATCACTCCAGGCGAATGCCGGGATGCTTCCTTCAAAAGGCCATGGCCGAATTCCTTCCCATTCCTTGCCCCCATCCTTTCCCGTCTCTAAAGACCACGTTGTTAAAAAGGGACGTTAAACTGTTACAAAAAAAAAAAAAATGTTTGCTCCATCGCAATTAAATTAATAATATCGTGAACATGACTAATTCCAATACCGGTTTGCGAAAGGAAAGATTACAACTGATCCTTTATTTACTGTCCGACAATTCCAAGTGAAGAAAATATAAGGAAATAAAAATATGTATTATGCATTCAAAGGCTTGGAAAATGCCTCCGATACAATACAACGCGATATGGTGTTCTGGTGTCTTAGGGGGAAAGGAGTTACGGTCAGTATGATCAAGGATATGTATGATGGCTATTTAACAAGTATCGAAACACTAAAGCATTTAACATCAAAGTAGCATTATATCAGGGCTCAGCAATAAGTCCATTTCTATTTGTGCTGGTAATAGATGTCATCAGTGAGCAGATTAGACATAATGACAGATGGGAGCTCCTGTTTGCTTATGACTTAGCAATCGCAGCAGACACTAAAGAGGACCTACGACAGAGAGTCTGGCTATGGCAAGACAAACTAGAGCAAAAGGGGCTTAAGATCAACACAAAAAAGTCTGAAGTACTGGTTAGCTGCAGAAAAGCATGTGAAATAAATATTAAGGACACCAAAATGGCCATACAAATAGACTTCCAAATAGATACATTGAGATATCTGAGTGGAATACTAAGTGCAGAAGATCGCTGTGAACCAGAGGTGAAAGCCAGAGTAAAAGCTGGATGGAGCAAATGGAGAGACGTTGCTGGAGTGATATTTGATAAAAGAATGCCTAAAAATCTGAAAATTGTATACGACTATGGTACGACGATTATCATTTATGGGTCAGAAAAATGGGCTTTACGTAGAACAGAGAAAGCCCTCCTGGAGATGACGGAAGTGAGGATGCTAAGGTGGCTATTGGGTATTTCACTGAGAGACAGACATCGAAATTAAGAGAGAGGAAAAATAGGTGGAGTGGCTAGTGTTAGTGAAGTTAGTGGAAAGATTGAGGTAGCACGGTCATATCATGCGAAGAGCTGAGGAAGAGCCAATCAAGAAAGCGTGGGGGATGCCCATGGAAGGAAAGAGGTCCAGAGAGAGACTAAGGATAAGCTGGAAGGATTTAGTTAAGAAGGACCTCGTGAACTTGACTGAAAGAAGTGGACGCTATAGACCGGAAAAGTTGGAGGAAACTCATCAAGGCAGCCGACCTCTAATATTGGAAAAAGATTGTGGAGAAGAAGAAGAAACACACTATTATGAATTGAAACATCTTGATGAAAAATTAAATTATATATTAGATTAAATATTATCGAAAGATTATATGTGGAGTCTGATGCTTCATGGTGATACCACAAAGCAAGAACACAGATCTATAAACTAGTCATACAAATGTGAGAATTAAGACTTTTAATGATTTTCTCTCTGCTATGTTTATAGCCAATTATAAAAACAAACATTCACAGTAATTCTCTCGAAATTGACGCAAATGACGTATTCATGCATTCCGAAGAAGGAAACAGTTGGAGCAAACAGCGTCAGTTGCTTTTTGGACATTGCACTGCCATTTAAATTAAGCAAGCAAGATTTTCCCGTCGACTGATAGTAATGGAAGTTACTACTGAGTTTTTCTCTCCTACTCATAAGGAAAGGTTCATTGTCAATATCTTAATTACGATTAGAATGTTTGGAAATACTATACGCAGGTAGTCCTACACACAAAATCTAATTAGCTCCAAACAATTAATTACTGTATAACCGACTGCTCTTGAGTAAATTAAGAAATAACAGCTTCTAGTGGCCCTATTCTTATCAGAATTAGCACTGGCTTTCGGCCCTGAAAACTGAAATAGAATTTTTCATATTCCTCATTGTAATCAAATCAAAAGTTGCACAAAAACTCTTGAATAGGAAGTTAATTAAAGCTGAAACAAAATTACTTACTAGGAGCAGGGTGGAAACCGGCGCTGAAATTTACGAAGAAACTATACCGGAATTTTCCTAGAGCGATTTTGTGTGACAACGGAAAACGGAAATCCATGTGACATGGCCGGCGATCGATCCGGGTTCTCCCGAATACAAAGCCACAAAACTACCCCTCGCCCATCTGACTACACGTATCTCGTCCTATCTCACCCAACTGAGAAAGTATCAGTGCAAAAATGTTGTTTAGACTTATAACAAAATTATTCATTATTCGTGAATTTCGAGTTCACAAATATCTGCCACATACATCCGAGCTTGCATATACGAATGACACAGAGAGACTGGGTACTGGAAACGAATCATGAAACACCGAAAAGATCTGTTAAAATGTTCCAATCAAAACTTTGCACCACTCTGGAACTTCCTGAACACTATCATTTATGGAAAATATAGAAATGATAAAATTTTGTATGTGGAGAATGTAGAAATGGTTAAAACTATGAGGAGAAAAAAAAAATGAATGGCTGTAGAGAGAAACATGTGAAAGCGGCACTGTAATATGGAAAGGCGCGTGCTGGGGCTATTTCCAAGCCAATAAATCGACGAAATCAAAACACCGCAACGTCGCTGAAGAAAGATATGGAGATTTTCTGGTCAAACAGATGTTTATTTTCACTTCATCTCGGATTCATGGATACCAGATTTGTTTACCTTTTTTGTTTTATTTATTTATCATTATGTCTGAATACCAAACAAGTAACGAGGGTTTGGAACTGACTGAATCTCTGTCTCTATTATTTTTAACCGCCACGAAAAATCGGATGCAATGCTGTATAGGAATAGAGAGGATTTTTACCTTATTGTGTTAAGCGATCACAAGAATGTGTGATCTGTTGGTAAAACAGAAGCACATACTCTTTAGTATCAAAATTTAGGGGGGTTATTACTTCTTCTTTCAATACTGCTTATACATGACTTCATTTGAATCATTTATACCATCAAATGAACAATGCTAAATAATTATCAGTAATGCGATGTTGTTGTAGGCCATTTTTCCGCAGTTTCTCAGTAAATTAATTAATAAAATGACGCCAAAAAACTGTCTCACAAATCGCTTAGTTTATTTTTACATTTTGTCACGAATTAAATTAGCTAGGAATCCAATATCTTGTTCTTCATCACGTCTATTTGTCAAACAAGGGGAGGCCACCAACTGTAAAATTCAGATTAGATTCATACTGTATGTAATAAAAGCTCATGGCCAGAGGTGTAATGCGGCAAAGCAGTAACATGCGCGTCTTCGCCGTTGTCCAGAAAACCGTCATTAAAATATTCCGTTGCGTTCAGATGGTTGAAATACTCTTACGGGGCTCGTGGCGCAATGGGCAAAATTCTCTGCTGCATAAGACCATCGTCGGAACGAATCTCGCTACTGGCAGTTTTTTAAATTTATGATTAGATGTTTCAGGACGATAAAATGTTACCAACGTGCACTATAAAGGTAATTCCGTCAAAGTGCATTCCTCTCGACCAGCCTTGTGACGTTTACTTTTGCCGGCAAGTAAAAATCTTCAAAATTCGGCTTATTTAATCGATCAATAGCGTGATCAGTTCCAGAGAAGATTGTATAAAAATCCAATCGATCGTCCAGTACCAGATGTCTTCTCCGATTTTTTCCGATATTATAAGATACTTGTGGTCTCTACCATACATGATGGACAATAGAACAATGTTTTTGAATGTAAAGCATGTGTGTTTCACAACAGATACTTCAAAAAACAATTGTTCTTGTGAAAACTTCTCATTTACCAGATGTCCTAGGTGTCGTGCTCTTTTTTGCTTTCCATGTTTCTACGATAACTATCACTCTGGTTCGTGTGACACTGCGGCTACTTCATCTCACAAACTGTAAATTATGTGAAAGAATATAGTTAACTTTTAAATAAATTATATGTACTTGAATGTTACTTGTGATATTGTGTTTTATTTCTAATATAATTTTCATGAAACAACTATAAAAAATAACCTTGTTTGCAACTGACATAATGAAGTTGAAAATTGTTGTCGTTGTTATCGTCGTTGTCGTCGTTTTCGTCGTCGTTGTTGCTGTCGTTGTTATCGTCGTTGTTGTCGTCGTTGTTGTCGTTGTTCCTGTTGTTGTTGTTGCTGTTGTTGTTGCTGCTGTTGTTGTTGCTGCTGTTGTTGTTGTGTATGTGTGTGGGTTTTTTTTTTTTTTTTGCTATTAATGGCATTTAAAAAATTTATTATGTGCCTAATCGTTGAAAGTTATTCTCGTGAATTATCTGTATACACATTTGAATAAATAAAAAAAAGTTGCTAGCAGCAATATTTGATCCAGCGACTGCGAGATTATAAAGCAGGAAGCTTGCTCGTTGCGCCAAGAGATCCTTGAGCTAGGAGCATTTGAACCATTCGAACCCACGCGGAATATTTCAATGCCAATTTTCTCGACAGCTGAGGAGAAGCGGATGTTACTGCTTTGCCACATTATACCTCTGGCTATGAGTTTTTTACTACACACAGTATGAATCGAATCTGAATTTTACACTTGGCGGTCTCCCCTTATATGTTTTAGTTATTTGTTGTCTTCATCTCTCCATTTCTGCGCTTTTAATATCAAAGAGGTGGCACTCTCTGCTTATTTAAATCTGTTTAAATTCTGATTGATTTAAATTTAGGATCTTATGACGATTTCGTTTTATGGCAAAGTGTAATGATGAGATGGTTGTGCTGCTACAAAATGTCACCGCTTATTTACTGTTTGTTATTGAAGCTTGTTGACGATCATGGATAAAACTGGTATTATTTTATAAATGAATAAACATATCCAAAAGAATAATGTTGTAAGCCACAGACACCTCGTAAGCTAAAAATGGATTCACGAGTATAAGAGGGAGCACACACTGCTCCAGTGGACATGTTCATTAGATCTCATTTTCATTCAGATAGTAAAGGAGTTGAGTACTGTTTTTTGTTCCATTTATGCGTCGTGGTTCGTTGATGATGTGATCATTAGATCCGCAGAGAGGAGAACTTGTTTTACGAAGGAACCTTCCCAACATTCTTTGAAGGATATTCCGGGAACCATGGAAAGCTGGTATCTGGATTGAAAAAATCCTTAACTGAAACTAGGTCCTGCTAAACACTAGGCCCGAACGATGCTACTCACATTACAGGATGGGCAGAACTACCTCTTACCTGTAAATGTGAGGTGCAGTACTCTGCGATTGTGTTTAAACTACAATTTTGCTAAAAAAAGATATAAAAATTATCTCAACTTAATGGCGAAAAATAAAGACAGTTTAGATAATGGATGATATTAGACGGATGTTTCTGATAGTACAGGGTTATTAAAAGAGTAGCACATTTTGCATTATTATTTCTGAAAGATACAAATACACATCACTGTATAGAGGAAGATTCAAAGTTTTACTGTGTACATTCGACCATTTTCCTGTGCAATGTTCTTCCGAGAACTCCAAACGAAAGCACTTCTGAAAAGCTCAACATCTTCATTTGACGTTCGAGGGTGACCAATGCTTTTCCCCTTGCATGTGAACCCACCTTTTAAGAATTTCTTATACCAATGGTAAATCTGTTATGACTAAGTGGGCCTTTACTGAACTTGCGACGGAATACACGTTGCACATTAACAATGTACTTGTATTCACTTTTTGCATACTGTAGCACACAAAACGACTTCTCCTGTAGCTTCGCCATTTCCACATAACTAGACAGTAGCGCCACTGGCGGCAACGAATGGAACTCTATACAGAGATGTGAGGTACTCGTATAGTTTGGGAGAAACAGAAATGCCAAATCTGCTCCCTCTTTTTGAATAACCCTGTACAGTAGTTGAGATCTGTTGAGAAGTAAACACAGGGATGGGCTTGCTATGTCCTCCCCTTTGCTTCGCGCCCCCTACTGTACCTGCGCTGCGCACGGCGCCACCAGCTGCAGGACGAAGGTCGTGTTGGCGCGCTCCGCGAAATCCTGGAAGCGCAGCGGCAGCGCTCGAGGCCTGCGCAGCGCCAGCAGCTGTGACAGGTGCGGAGCAGGTAGTCCCAGCTGCCGCTGCTGCTGCAGCAGGCGCGCGAACGCCGAGCCGAGCTGCGACACGCGCAGGTGGCGGTCCAGCACCAGGTGCCAGGGGAAGGCGCGGCAGAAGGAGCGCATCGACATGGGTAGCGCTGACGCACACGTCGACGGCGGCGGCCGATCCTCGTCCGGCGGTAAGAGGCGTCCATCTGAGCCCGTCGACGACGTCACGACCAACCTGTCGCTCAATGCAAGATGCATCCCATGAACCACCAGAAAACGTCACTCAACAAGCAAATCAAAATATATTACTCCACAATTAAGTGGTATTTTTTAAAAAATTTACATATTGATAGTGTAAATAAAGTATTGTGTTCGTAATAAATTGAGATAAATGTACAGGGTTATTACAAAAGAATCATTCACTTTCAAAACCCGCTTTGTTCCAAAGTAATATACTCCCAAATATGATTAAAATATGGAAATAACTACAAAATATCCAAGTTTTATGCTCACTCTACAAATGTTCTATGTGTGCCCCCTTGGTCACACGACACACGTCTAGACGTTAGTTTAATTCAATCCACACATTTTTTAACGTGATCGCGTCAATGTACATCAATGCATCACTGAGCAGTTACTTCAGCTCTTCTATTGTTTTTGGTAGTGCGAGTACGTAAAGAATGTCCTATGACAGACGAACATTTCGCATATTCTAGGACTCAGAAACACTTTTCTCGCTTTGCCTCCATCTCGGGAAAGACTGAACTGGTTACGGATACTGAGCTAAAGTATAATACCTTTGAATAAATCAGGTTTTGAAAGTGAATGATTCTTTTGGAGTAACCCTGTATTTATTCTCCGCTTCAAATTTCAAGGGCTAGATTCATTTTCGTATAAATTTATGAAAAATTTCAGCCAAGGGAACGTATTTTTGAACGCTCTATATGACAGAATCATATTTTATATACCTCAGCCCCTACTTAATTTTTTATTTTACAGCACTTATGTCATAAGTGCGGTTAGTGTGGAACGAGAGAAGAATCCAAGATGACTGGAAGAAATACCAATATTCAATAAAAGGACAGGACTAATTGGCAAAACCCCCCTGATGTGTCACTGTGTCAAGATATTTGAGAGCAGAGTAAGAAGAGCAGATGAAAGGCTGTTATAAATTAGGATTTAGACAAGGAAGCTTATCCATTGACCTCATATTTGCAGTTAGGTGGGTACAAGAGCGCCACTGTGAGCGGGGGGCAAGGATCTGGTAATGGATATGAAAAGTTGTGTGACAGCTTCAGCCGAAACAGTACGTAAGAAACGATGAGAAAAAAATCAGTAAAGAAGGAGACAGAAGAGTGATGGATATGTATGGGGGTAATAAAAGCTGCGTTGAAGTGGAAAGGTTAAGATTGCATGGTTTAAGTTGAAGTATGAACTAAAGCAAAGAAGTGCCCTCTCCCACCTCTTATTTAAGGCGGTGATGGTTTGAAAATTGAATAAGGCGGTGCCGAGCATTGGGGATAGAATAATAAAAGCAATGTTATTTGCTGATGACCTATTAGTTTGGGGAAAAGATGAAAGAGAAGTACAATATCAGCTGGATGTCTAGAAGAGGGTAATCGCTTTGAACGGGATAAAGTTCCTTGCAAGAAAGAGTGAAGTGTTAATTGTAACAAACCGAGCTTGGTGGTGTAACGGTTAGCGTTCTGGCCTCGCATTCGGGAGGACAGCGGTTCGAATCCCCATCTGGGCATCCAGATTTGGGTTTTCCATGGTTTCCCAAATCTCTGCAGGCAAATGCAGGGATGCTTCCTTCAAAAGGCCATGGCCGAATTCCTACCCCCCCCCCCCCCATCCTTTCCCGCTCTAAATACCTCGCTGTTAAGAGACTTTAAGCAGTAAAAAACAAAAAACATTGTAACAAGAAATAACAGAAGGACAGACATAGGCGTATCCCTTAGAGGAGAGAAATTGAATAAAGTTGAATGTTTCAAATATTTTTAAAGATGGATTGAAGAAAATGGATGAAACAAGATGGAAATAACTGAAAGCGGAAGATTGCGGAGGGATTTTTTTAAAAGAGTGTTACTGGTCTATTATGGAGCAGGAAAGGAAAGAGGCCAAGAGTAATATCGAGGTAGAAATGAGTGAATAGTGTTAAGAAATCTATTGGGGAAAGAGGAGGGAATTGGATGACATTGGAAGAAGAGAGATGGTGGATGGATAGGAAGCGGTTTTTGTTCCAAGCAGATATGGCCTTTGTTTGGAAGCTGCTTAAGATGATGATAGCGATAAGTACACAAATGTACTGAGGAAAACGGGTTTGATTGATTTTGTGTGTCAATTAAATACGATACAACTGGTTTGAAATTGTTTACCTACTGACTTCTGCTGTTGATACAGAGCTCACTTGAGTGTGCATTTGCAGGTAACGTCAAGCCAGATGGAGCGGCTTACTTACTAAAGTGAGCTCTGCGAGAGACTTGCCTGTAGACGCCGTGTTCCTTGTCGGCGCAGACTTCGACGCCCGTGTCGCTGCCGTAGAGGTCGCTGGCGATGTGTCGCAGCATGCCTGCCAGCAGGTGGGCTCCTGCGCAGCTCTCAGCGGCCACCAGCAGCTGTAGCTGCCCGCTGGCTCGCGTGCACACGAAGCCTGCGCCCAGTCCGTCGCAGCAGTCTGCCGTCAAATAACGGCGACCCTTACTCCTTGACAGTAATAGTTTCTGGGTTCACATCAAAACCGATTATCACAAGTGGAGAGTCTACCAATTTAAGGCTATGGAAGAAATGAATTCTAATCAGTGGGAGTCGTCGCGGAGAGCCTTTTCGTTTTTTTTTTTTTTTTTTTTTTTTTTTTTATGGCTTTCGGCGACTAAGCCATTCAGCCAGCTCAATGTGTTTGCGATATCTCTTCATGTGAATTAGTTCTCCAGTACGTATTATGGTTCCTAAGTATAGACACCACAGGACGGACAGGACATTCACACAGACACAAACACTTAACATCCATGCCCGCGGCCGGATTCGAACCGGCGACCTTTGGCACGCGGAGCTAGCACGCTAGCCCCTACGCTACCGAGGCCGGCAGCCTTTTGGTTTGGTCGAGGCTGCTGCAAGCGGGGATTACCTGGCTGAATCCTTTCTGAATGTTGTTTCAAGCGTTGTTCTGTATAATATTTTTTCCATGATGGATTGGTGGAAACACGCGACTGTGATATAAAATTTGGGTTGATATTGAAAGCAGCAACCATTCACAACTTGTTGTTATTATGTTTATTCAACCATTGCTGATTTCGAGAAAGATGATTATCATCAGATGGTTTGCATTTTAATGTATTTAGAACTTTGCATCTGCATATCTAAATACCGTACATTAAAATGCAAACCATCTGTGATGAACATCTTGCTCGAAACCGGTAATGGTTGAATAAACATAATAACAACAAGTTGTGACTGGTTGCTGCTTTCAATATCAACCCTAAATAAGTTCTGTATATTGTAGCTGTCGTACGTCACATCCACTTATCATTAATTACAAATATGAAATAATTATAAATGTGAATAATTGTGGTACCGGGCATCATCAAGGACGAAACGCATCTGGGGACTACAACAGTTGTTTATAGACAGAGTTTTATTTATAAAATTTACTGTTCAACAACTGCCAGAAAAATAGCCTATAACCACATTAATATTAAATAATATATTTATTGTGGAAAAACCTCTCGGGATTCTAGCCGCGTCAAAGTAAAGTCGATTGGTGACGTTTCGAGAGCCGGCACTGCTCACATAAGCTCCGCTTAAGTAAGTTAAGTAACTTAAGTAAGTTAAGCGATGCTTGACAACGGGAACAGTGCCGGCTCTCTCAAAACGTCGCCAATCGACTTTAGGGGGCGTCTATTAATGACGTGAAGTGCTTTTCCGGAATTCCGGACTACCCACACCCCCACCCCCCACCCCCGGTGAGACTTCGTGAGATTTGGTCGGACTCCCCCCTTCCTCTAAAGTAACGTGAGATTTTGAGGGAGACCACCCCTACCAATCGACCTCGCAACTTTTTGAGACCTTTTTTTAGGCCCTTGCCTCCGCGAAAATGTACATAGTTCTCTAATGTATTTATTATTTGTATTACTTATATTACGAATTATAAAGGTACACTACTAATCCTTTTTTATGAGTATCTCTGAAGGCAAGGAGAAACTGGTTGATATAGAGTGAAGGAGAAGGAAAAGAGATGACGAGAGAAAGCCTAGGATGGCGTAAAAATACGGGGGCAGCCTGGATGAATCTGCAGAAATTTTAAAACAATTACCTCGACCAAACTACATGTAGGCAACTGCTGCTCGCTTTCGAGCGGAAGATGGACACCGACCTAGCTGTTCACTCCAATAAACGATTTGCCGCTGTCGCTCCACCACGTCAACTATACAAAGTACCCCATTCGTGGACATTCAGATACAAAATTATACTTAGTTTTACATAGATCTTACATACTAAGTGATTCCGTGATGATATTATAAACTTTTAGGGATGATGTAGAAGGGTAAATGTATCAATTTGGTGCAGAAACGACAGAGTCAAATGTTATGAGCGAAAACCTATTCAAGTTCTGCAGCGCTGAAACTAAGGGTCCCAACTTCCGAACCTAGATCATGACGTGCAGAATCCCCGCTGTATACTACCCTCAGATAATATTGATGGATAACAATAATGTTGATGGACTAGTAACGGCGCACGTAAATTGATGCCAGAGAGGTCGAAATGGCGTCCCCCAGCGTGTATTCAGACAGGACGTCGTCGCACAACGTTCTATTGTACCCGTTCTAACAGCGTTTGAACAGCATCGAAGGAAGCGAGAATTCTTGCCAGTCTCGAAAGGCGTCACGTACACAAAAAATTTTACACGGCCCCACCAGAAGAAATCAAGTAATGTGAGATCAGGTGAACGCGCTGGCCACGGAAGAGGACCTCTTCTGCCTATCCACTTTTCACGGAATTTCTGATTCAGGCGTTCACGAACCTTGATTCCTCGATCATGTTGGAACCACATCTGTTGACGAATAACAAGTGTGATATGATCCAGGAACCTGGGTAGTATGTCTCTGATAAACACTTTGTACAGTGGTGCACTGTCAGAGGTATCAGAACGATTTTCGCTTGTAACTTTCGAGTCGGTCGTTTCTGGACCAGCGTCCCTTACTTTTGATACATTTACACCTCTCCATCTTCCCTGAAAGTTTGTAACATAATCACGGAATCAGTATGTATAATTTTACGTGACAAGTTATTTGTTTTGACCGTAATAGTTTTAAGGTGGTTCCCACCTTGAGTGGACTGCCGCTGACCGAGCAGTACGTCGTGGACTCCGTCGAGGGCAGCCAGGAAGTCTGGCAGGCTGCCTCCCAGCGCCCTCCAGCCGTCCCGACACCACTGTGGCACCTCCCGAGCCACCAGCGCACCAGCCGCATCAAACCACGACGCCGCCGCATCCCCGCCTGCGGCAGTGACATCTATCAAAGTTTCCAGCCACCCAGGACTGCAATAAGACCCAGCCCTTCAATGAAATGTAATTTGAAAAATTATGTATAGCAAGCTGGGAGTTGATTTTTCTTTTTTTCTGTCATCAGTCTTTCGACTGGCTTGATGCAATCCTCCATCCTTTCCTATATTTCGCTAACCTCTTCATCTCTACATATCCCTTACAACCCACGTCCTCAAATATCTGCTTCATATATTCTAATCTCTGTCTTCCTCTACAGTTTTTACCTTCGACTGTTCCCTCCACCAGCAAATTAACCTACCCAGCATGTCTCAAAATATGACCTACCAGCCTGTCTCTTCTTTCTGTAAGCTTCTTCCACAAACTTCTTTCGTCAGCCATCATTTCCAAAACTCGTTCATTTCTTACTTTGTCTGTCCACTTAATTTTCAACATTCTTCTGTAGCACCACATTTCAAATGCTTCAATTTTCCTTCTTTCCGGTATTCCTAAAGTCCATGTTTCGCTACCGTAAAGTGCTGTGCTCCACAAATAGAGTTTTAAAAAGTTTTTTGTAATTCCTAGATCAATATTTGAAACTAAAAGATTTCTATTTTTCATGAAGGCTCTTTTTGCTTGTGCTATTCTGCTTTTAACATCATTCCTGCTTCGGCCATCGGTTGTAATTTTGCTTCCCAAGTAACAGAATTCACTTACTTCTCCTATTGCATCCGATCCTATTTTATATTTGATCTGCTAGTATTTGTATCATTTCTGCTAAATTTCATCACTTTAGTCTTGCTTTGATTTATAATTATGGTTCTGTATAATTTTCGTGTAATTAATTGTGATTTTGTGTATAGTGTTATGGATAGAAACTGTGTAAATGCTATGTGATATGTTCAAGGACAGCATTATACATGAAACATTGGTTAAATGTTTGTAATTGTAAGGACAATTGGAGGACAATTCTCAACTGTTTGGACTGGCTTATGTTGATAACTCTGTGTGAAAATACCTGTAAATATCTTTAATTTTCATATCCGCATGTTTTATGCTTATTGTGAATGATTTTGTATTAATACTGATTTTTTTAATGTGATTTTTGGTTGTATTGACGCCGTTCGGCTTTCTCTGTTATTCTGATGCAAGTTAATTGAAAGTTAGAATCGCTGGAACGTTTGTACTTAGTATTTTTGGATCGAGACGGTTTTGTTCTGTAATGATATTATAGAGCGCATGGAAAAATAAATATAACAAAAAGTGATTCTTTGGAGTTATTTCATGCAACAAAATACCTATCAGTGTGGCTGGCGTAGAAACTATAACAACAAAGACAAACCATTTCTAAAAAGGTAATAATTATAGACATTCGAACTTAAATGGATTTTATGTAACCCTAACCGTTAATACCAACGTTTAATGGTATATAATATTTTATCCATGATGGATTGGTGGAACTTCCGCGACTGTGATGTCAAATATGGGTTGTAAAAAATACAGCAACCAGTCACAATATGATGTTGTTGTTTATTAAACCATTACCGGTTTCGAGCTTTAATGGTATGATAGTTCATTGTCAAAGTGGCAGTTTTGAACACTGAGGATCTTCGGTACGGGCTGGTATTTTACGGACACTTAATGTCACCTTCACCTCTAATGGAAATTGCTTTTTATAGGAGCCCCACCGGACTATGCGAGTGCACCCTCTAATGTAGACGTTGTCCTCCTTGGGGCAGATAGTTTTGTTAGGTATTAGAATACGCAGGATGGGTCGTAAGAGGGTTAATAATCTAGGTACTTCCCACTACGGCCCTACGCCGACCGGCTAATGCAAAGTCGGGTTAATCTCAGTAACAAATCTGGTAAATTACAGGAGAACACACACATTGAAACCAATTTAGGAACTCGTATCACGCAAAATACGCAACTAAATAACAATTCTCGAAAACAACGTTGACTGAATTATTTACCACCGACTGAACGCTATCACACTCGATATGTTACACGAAAAAAATCATCCCTATGTTTCTTTGCGGAGTAAACGTGAAAAACATTTTTAGTATTCGTCTAAGTATCTGTTTGTGTCACGAGAAAACATCTTCCTGCGAAATTTCGTTATAATGGATTCAAAGGGCACGGAATTACAAGGCAGTGACAATCATAACGAAAATAAAAGGTACATCCCCCCCCCCCCACAGTTTGGTTACGGATATTAGTGCGAGACGGTGCTGCAGATTGTTAGGGAAACAGAAATAACAGCTCCCGTAATTGGCACAGTTCACTAAATAAACAATATTATACGTGGAGGTGCTAGGAACAAGGAGGCTTCAGAACTAAAGTTTGCCACATTTAAATGGAGCTCCATATCGTTCGCCATTTAATGTAGTGGAAAGACTGGTCGTTATGCAAATGGAAGGTACTCCGAACTATAAACTTGAGATGGAGCAAAAGTTGAGAGCTGTGAAAGTTATTACAAAGCTGCAGATAATACTACGTGAATTCGCTTCTCTATTCTAAATTACATTCACTTGCTACTTCCTTGTGATTTGAAATGAGGTCGGTGTTACAAACAGAATACATTAATAACTCAATAATTCCACTATTTACATAATGGAATAGTACTAGCTGAAGTGAATGTTTAATATAAGCTTCTGATAATGTCAGATGGGACAAGAAGTTCGAAATTTTAAGAAACGCAGATCAAGATAGAATAATAATACTTCATAATCTATAGAAGAGTAAAATATTTTTAATAAAAGTAGAGAATCACGTGAGACATGCATCAGTTAAAAAGGGTGTGAGGCAAGATAGCAGTCGATCCCCATTAATTTTCGACCTGAAAGCAGAAGAAGTAATAAAAGAAGTAAAAGAAGACATCAGCGGCAGTATAATTCTAAATAGAAATAAATGATATATTGCTTCGTCAGCAATTTCAGTACCTCTCTTATTACCTCACTGACACCTATCTTATTACCGTCCAACAGTATCACTTATGGTTGTTTTAATTCGAAAACAAACCTGAATCTTTGTGTTGTCTTCTCCACAAGCTCTGCAATTTCGAGGCTTCTATAAAACACTGTGCGACTTCAACAGTTTTTTTCTGAGCCCAATGTCAAATCCTTCACGGAATTATTTTTTACTGAGGTTGGAGGGTGAGTGGTAACGCTTTGACCTCACATTCTGGAGGACGCTGGTTCGAATCCCCGTCCGCCAATCTAGATTTGGGTTTTCCATGGATCCCCCGAATCACTCCAGGCGAATTCCGGGACGGTGCCTTAAAAATTCCTTCCGGTTCCTTGCCTCCAATCCTTTCCCGCCTCTAATAACCGTGGCGTCGACGAGTCGTTAAATTCGTATAAACAAGAAAAGAAAAAATCCTTTATACCATTAAGTATGTGACATGAGTTCAGGGAAAAAGACCGTGTTACAGACACAGAAACAATATAGTTACTTATGGACTTGCCCTGGTTTGTTAGTCTGATGACTGGCAAAGCCAACAGAGGCGCTGGTATGAGACCTAGAAAAGCAAGGCGGACGGAAACAGCTGGCGGCTCGCAGACTAGAGCCAATCAGCTGTGCGAGAAGGTAAGTGGATCTCTGTGACCCGCACAGCAAGCCAAACGGAACGGTGTCTGTCTGCCCTCTCAATCCAGGTCGTTCAGAACAAGTCGTATTGTTCCCCGCGTCCCGCCCACAACGAGGTAAAGGAGGGCTGTACACACAGCCACATCTGTTTGGATTCGCTTGACTTCATTTCCGTGTACAATAGGTCCACAGAACGTCCATGTAAAGCTGAACCAGTAGAATAACTTGTGGTAAACGGGTTCAATGGTGGGTAAAACACCTGCCCTTCCATTAAGCGAAACATTGCACTAACTTTGCCCACCTGTTTTAAAAAAATTAGCAGTTATCCCTACGTCTGAAAGTCTAAGATTAACAAAGCGTTTACAGCGAAAAATGTTGTGATACACTGTATGACATGCTCGGACACCAGAGGGCTTGTAATAGCTCGTCGCATGTTCGTGTGTTGTCTACGAGAGGATGAGTCCAGGTTTATGTTTGTTCCTCATTACGAAACATATGGCAAATAATCATTTTGGTTTGTACGTAACGCACAACTCCATAGAGAAACTACTCTTCTTCCAACAATAAAAAATTACATCATGAAATCGGCACGAATCTTCCTAAATAACTTAAGCATTGTTCCCAGAGAACAGTTCTTCAATTTAGGCAGGAGGTCAATATCATAACCACGTTTAAAATCATACCCCCTTTCTTAATACATCGTAAGTGAAGACAAACAACATTCCACCAGATTCTCTCTGAACCTTGTTTAAGAATTTCATGAGATCACATTCTCAGTATAATGTGATTTTGTTATTATACTTAATTCACTTTAAACTTTCTGATTTATTCTTAATTTTTGTTCAAACTGATTTTAGTGCTTAAATTCCAACTATATCTACAACTTAAATATCACATATGGAAAAATGAAAATTTTTTGTTCTAAAGATTAACTTTTTATTCTATATCAAATGTGCTGAACGTCTTTCAAATATTACTATATGTTAAGTGTGCCAGTTTACTATAAGCCTGATAATTTTTAAAATCATGATGCGCTGTAATTAGGTTTAGTTACAGAAGAATCCAACTGGATTGCCCTCAGATCACGTCACGTAAAATTTTCATTGGTCATTGCGAAAAAAACAATTGGGTAGCAATATGTATGTACTGATGGATTTAATAAATGAAACAAAAAAAAATATTGTCAAATACTAAGCATCAGCTCTGTTTGAATTGCCTGGTCGTATTGCGTTGCGGATGGATTTGCCTCCTCGTTGACATTGTTGTCTATGAATTCTCACTAAACGCCCCAATGAAAGGTTATATAATTTACTCATTCTTCGTGGTACTTTTACGACGAGTGCAGGAAGCATTCTCCTCATTTTCTTCAAATTTTTTCCAGTTCATTTAAACTGGGTAAACGTCGCTGTCTCCCATTCTGATACAAAGCCGCATCCAGTAGTACACCTGACATATGGAATTAGATACCTGAAGTAATTAGTGTCCCAAGATATAGGTATAAACTTGATTGGCCATAGTTTCTGACTGATAGTGGATGAAGAATATTGTGGGGTGTTTAGCTCACCGGTAGTGACAGAGCTGAATTATTTTATTCTGGTTTATAAACGATTATCATTTGAGAACGTAGACTTTATTGGCGTGGAATTTCAGCAGACCAGCACGGATCGCAATCGCCTGAAGATAACTGTAAAGGAAGTAGCGGAAGCATGATGTTTCGTTGAGTGAAACATCTAGATATATCCGTGAATATTTGTGTGATTAATATTACTTCCGCACAGTCACTCGTCGTTGTCTAAGCAATTAGATATCTCAAATGCTTCATTTAATATAGTAATACTATAACCACCGCTACAACAGATGTTTGGCATATGATTTATTAACTGTCCTATAAGTTAAGACTACATCATGAACAGTTAGGATTGTGAAAAAATTCACTTTTAATCATATTGTAAAACGTAGCAAAAAAGGGGATAAAACTGACATTAATAACTACAGTGTAATTTCCTTGTTACCAATTACTTATAAAATTGTAATCAAGGCACTTCTCAGGAGACTTGATACACAAATAGATCATCAGGCAATATTTAGAAAAGGTAGGTCATGTGCAGAGCAAATTTTAAATCTCGAAACTATCTTACAAATCCGTTAAAATAGACAAAAAGTAATCACCTTTGTAGACTTCAAAAAAGCTTATGACTCTATTGACAGACAAACACTTTTTCATATACTAGAAGAATACAAAGTAGACAGGAAAACTAGAGAATTAATCAAACAGACATTACCGGATACCATTTCAAAAGTTAGATTCTTAGGTGAGGTATCTGAACTTTTTAAAATCAGGACAGGAGTTCGACAAGGAGATGGACTGTCACCCCTTTGGTTCAATCTTGTTCTGGTCAAAGTAATCAAAGCATGGGAGAAAGAAGTAAAAGGAATAACCACTGGCAGGCTACTCAGAAATAAACTTCACCTGCGGTGTTTGACTTTTGCAGATGATCTTGCAATTCTCTATAACAACAGGCAAGAGGCAGTATACACTGTTGAAAAACTGTATGTAATTTCAGCTAAATGTGTTCTCCAAATCTCATATGCTAAAACCCGCTATATGGAAGGATCTTCGCGGTACCAAGATGGACCCCCTTGAAAACGCGATTTGGCAATATCTCTCAAGTTACTAAATTCAGATATCTAGGAGAAATTATTCAGCCTGCAGAACAACCGTGAAGCAAACAAGGAGAGAATAACTAAATTACAAAAAGCCTACAGAATCACCTGGAACAGATACAACAAAAAGTCAATATCCCGAAATACCAAATTAAGACACTATAACACTGTAATCAAACCGGAGGCATTATACGTATCAGAAACTTTGATTATTTGGGGAAGACTATTTATTAAAGATATTGAAAAGCATGAAAAGAAAATTTAATGAAAATTTTGGGCCCACTTTGTACCGGAGGAATTTGGATGAAAAGGAAATCGCACGAACTACATCAGCATTTGGAAAATATTTCAGACACATTCAGGAAAAGACGAATTAAATTGTACGGCCATATTATCAGAATGAGTAACAACAGACTTACAAAAAAAATTCTAAACCTGGCCATTTCAATGAAAATCAAAAACAACTGGCTAATTGAAATCGAAAAGGATCTCCAGGAAATCGGAATAACTGACGAAGTAGCATGGTCAATAACGACAAATTTGCCAACAACCAGTATATTAGAAGGAGGAACACCCGGTCGGAAGAACGTAGGAAAAAGCTCAGTGAGAGGATGATATTGGGGACAGAAGAAAAACGCATCTGCTAAATAAGTTCATTCGAACTCCTCAGTTGGGCCTAACGAAGGAAAAAGAAGAAAATGTAGCATCTGGAACAATTTTTAAATCTTATTAACAATGTAATAGCAAAAAAAAAAAAAAAAAAAAAATTCAAACGTTCACATAACTGCAACTGTTATCGCGAATCAACCTTCCGCTTTTTTATGATTGGAGATCTAAAGCTACTCTAAGGTAAAAAAAACATATTTTTACTGTACAATATTTCTAGCATGTTTGATAAATGGCTGCATCCTTTACAGCACTACGGATGACGTGTAGCAACCGCTGAGGTTTTGATGTCGAAATTACAATCTTGATCGTCTGGCTTTCTCTCTGCACTACCGGCTGGCAGTAATATACTTCTCCCACTGTGTCCGAGACCTGCTCGGTGGTACTAAGCTCACTGCCTTGCGATCAGGACAATCTTACGCTGACAATCTTTCTCATACAGTAATGAGGGTTTCATAAAAGATTTTCCAGCTAACACAAGGGCTTGCCAAACAAAATTAATAAAAATATTGTAAATCAGCTGGACAACTTTCCTCAACCTGCCGGGTTTATTGATCAAAATTTATTTTGGATTCACGTAATCAGCACGTTGAGTGCTTTCTCTGCATTAAATTTGCAGTGTCGTTCGATAACAGGTAAATCGAATTCTATACTCTAATCAAAAAGATTTTTTTTTTTAAGAATGGCATATCTAAAGAAAATAGAGTGTAAAACACTTTTGAGTTCTCATCCTGAATATTTTGCTATATGGAATCCGCAACTTGATGGATTGATTACTAGTATCGAGAAATTACAGAGAAGAACCACTCGCTTTACGAGCGTCTGTATTAACCCGTACAATTATCTATTTTTGTTTATGGTTTAACGCCTCAACGACGTCGAAGTCATTGAAAGCGTGAGATGACTGAGGCTAGAAACGGAAAGGAATTTGTTCATCGTTTTTTGAAGGAATCAAGGAATCATCCCAGCATTCGTATGGAGTGATTCCGGGAAACCCTGGAAAACAGAAATTTGGATGGTTGGAGGGGGGATTCGAACCCGCGCGCTCCCGAATACTATGCCAGAGCGTTACAGCTCACCCATCACGTTGTATTATTGATTCAGTATAAAGGATTTGCTAGAACTTTCTGTCACACCTGTTTCCAACTGAATTTATTGGAGAACAAGAGAACACGCACCTTCATTTACGACTGCGGATAAATAGTTCACTTTTGACATCTTTGGTTCACAGTGAAAGGAGAGATAAAATCGGAAAAAATCAGGCTACGCACTGATTCTTGTATGTATTATCTTTTCCTTTGTGCCGTTGGGAACTGGAATGCACAGAGACGTGTTTACTTCTAATGCAAATCCACTCCGTAACCCACAATTTTGTGAATTGTGTTGATGTAAGTGCAGACGACGTATGAACCGGTTCAGACATTTCATTCTGAAACAAACAAAAGGAGATATTTGATTGGAGAATTTGGAAGAAGGACTTGTAAAATGTTCCGTTTTCTTATTAAAGTTTTTATGTCTGACACTGTAAACAGCTAACATTCTCCGACTTCCTTTTTGGCCGATACAATCACAGCTCATTTAATTTACCCCAGGAAGCGGATATTTTTAAAATTACAATCTTCAAGTTTTTGAGTTGTCTAGTGTCTCAGTATGAAGGCTTCTGACCTTTCGGCTCCTAGATGAAATCGCGAGGATGATGCAATTTCTGCTGGCCTTTAAAGTTATCTTTATCTCTGGCATTTCTCGACAGGAACACCCCGTGCTAGGAATCCAACGGTTACGAAATCAGTGGAATGCGTGAGATCTTGAACACTGTTTCAAAATAGATACCGTATTGAATTATTATTAAATAAAATTACGCTCTAAAAATTCAGCTTGCGTGATATACGGTGCAAATATTTATTAGTTCTTGAAATTATAGCAATAGACATTTCGGCACCAAATTCGAAGTCAGAGAAGTTATCAGTGTAAACTCATCCCTTCAGTAAACAAACAAAACCAGCAACTTTGATTCCAGACATTACTTAGGGGTATCAAACTACATGATTCTCTCTCGAAGGAGACAGTTGTTTATGTAATAAATGACTCAAATAGAGAACATGAAGGTGACTGATAAAACAAACAAAACATTGCAGAACGTTATAGTGATGAATGTATTTGTTAATATCAGCAATGAGGGAGTAAACAACAATACACAATTATCAGAAATAAAGATCGTAGAGATCGCTTAGGGACAGATCCCATACACGGCAAATCATACACAAAATTCAAAACAACATGTACTGTGTAGTCTAAATGCAATCGATATTTTTCTGCTTCAGAAACTAAGATAGGAAGTCGCCTGGAATCTTCCTTCACTGGGAAAATAATTTTATCTCTAACGTCTTCCAAACTGGTGTGATACCATAGATGCTAAAGCAAAAATTTTTGGAATGTTAAATGGCCATCCAACTTCTCTCTGCTTAGCACAGTCTACAAGCTCTTCGAAATTCTCTTTTATAACACAGTCAACTTGAAGACACTCCAGATGTACTCAGTGAAACAAGCAGGATTTCAAAATTTTGATATAACAGTCACGGAGTTCCACTGATCCATCATGGATAAAATATTAAAGCAGGATTTCGTTTAACATTAGGGTCTCTCCAGAAGACATTCTCAACAACATACATAGAAGGATGGAACCAAATGAACTAAAAGACATTAGCTGCATTCATATGCCACGGTTTGGAAGAACATATTACTCTATAAACTAATCCAAGCAATCCCATGCAGAAAGACCATCCGCCTTTTTGACAACACGTTATCTTGAAGGACTTCCTCATTAATCATACTGAGAAGTTAAGAGCACGCTCATCGTACTGACAACGGTTTTGCTACAATGTTCGGTGCTTCTGCGAATACTTTATAAGCTATGTACAGCCAATATACTATCCACAAAATATAGATAGTTCGGATACGTCGATGACAGAGCTTTAGCTACTCACCACAGTACTTTAAACATAACTGAAGATGTTCTAGTTCTGATCTTAACATTTTTGGAAAATAATTCCGGAAGACAGAAATGGCACACTTCAGTATCCTATAAGATCAACACTCGAGTCTAATTTAAAGGATGTGAGTAAATCACAATGTATATCCCAAAAACCTGGTGCTGACCTTGTATAAGGCTCTTTCCTTATAGAAAGCATCTAATGAAAGCCGCTGTCAGACTCACAAGCAGAAACAACATCCTACACAAATTTTGCGGAATGATTTCGGGCTGCAAGCTTTGTGAGCGTCATTCTCGGCTTGGTGTATTCGGTTGGAAAGTTCTGTGCTTAATATGGTTCAATAACCAACAAACCAAAAGAATTAATTCGCAACTGGATGAGATCATGTGTACCATTAGCAGCACAATGCGATTCACTACAGGCTTTTGGCTTCCTGTCTTATGTCATAGACCATTTTCAGAAGCAACATAAATGAATACCCTTCTTCGAGAGTAACAGAAAATCTTACTCAGTCCCCAGATGCCCCTCCCGAATAATGTCACTTACGCAGAGCGTCAAAGACTGAAAACCAGACATTCAGCCATTTCCACTGCAAAAGATCTAATGACTGGTGAATCTTCCGTCATCAGAATCTCGAAACAGTAATGGCTGAGGTATTGCCGTCTTCAATGCCTGACTTCCTCTGTAACTCCAAAAAACCGCCAGGATTCGACCAGCCTCAAGCAGTATGTTCGATCATCAGTCCGCAGGCCCTTGAAATTATGCTGATGTGACCTATAAATTGAATATAATGACATCACAAGAGTACAATAGTGAAGACGAAAGGCAAACAGTACAACACGTGGTGAGAGAGTGTAAAAATCAAGTGTATGAAATTCGAAGACTTCCTGAAACCGAGAGTGGTGGGTGAACGGTTAACGTTCTGGCCTCAAATTCGGGAGGACGCGAGTTCGGATTCCCGTCCGGGCATCCAGATTTGGGTTTTCCATGGTTTCCCCAAATCACTCCAGGCAAATGCCGGAATGCTTCATTCAAAAGGCCATGACCGAATTCCTTCCCGTTCCCCTTGCACAGTCCTTTTCCGCCTCTATTACTACGACTTCGACGAGGCGTAAAGCAATGGGCAAAAAAAGGCGGCTTCCTGAACCCAACTAATGACATCAGAGCTTATAAGTAAATAATCTTGATGTAAAACTCTAAAATTCTTGTGTGTGTACTTTTAATCCTACTATAATGTGTCTGTTGATTACGCAACATTCTAAATAAAACCTAATCAGAAGTGAGCAGTATCTGAATGATGGAAAAATAGCTGGGAAGAAAACAAGTGTCATGACACTGAGAAAGTAATGTATAATTTCTTTTCTGCAGTATATCAAATAATATAATACAACTTACTATCTGATGTGTTTTTTGGTTTCCAAAACAAACATTATTTAAGAGTCTTTCATGAAACAAAGAACCTTGAAATATCAGACTGAATAGAACACTGACAAAACTATTAAAATTTTGATTCAAGTAGGTAGAAGAGATAGTTTAAACAGAGCTGATACACATACTTATTTTTCAGTTTCTTGAGAAGGTGGGGTAAATATGGTTAACAGAAAACGTTAATAACACATACTACCGTCTGATTTCATTACTTGGTTTGAGCCGCTGAAGATTGGAAGGGCAGACACAGTGATGCACGGAGATAAGGGAGAGTGTCCTTAGGCTTACCTCGCTCCTCTTGAAGGACTCGGAAGATGTCCTCGAGGTAGGACGTGCCGGCACACTCATCTTCTCCATCCAAAGGGTCACTCCTGTAAACAACGAACGGATCAAAGGTTTGCTACAATAGTGATAGGCATTGTAACTATATTGTAATTTCAAGAAAATTAGTTACCATACAATACGGCTTAATAGAAACAGTTAATGTTGCATTTATTATTTTCTTATCGTATTGTCAGAGAACGGCAGGAAACGGCCATGGGATTGTGATTTCATTTATCGAACACCACATAACTGAAGTTATTATTTCTGTACAAAATCGATGAACTCTTGCCATCATAAAAAGAGAAGTAGGGTATGTAAGCAATATTGAGCTCGACAACTCATACAATTACAGCATTAACAGTAATATCTGACAATATTACAAGTTACGGCACAACGATTGAGCATGTATGGTAAAACATATATTTGTTTTGAAGGTCCAGTTGGTGTAGTAAGCGAAATGATTATTTCATAAGTTGAGCATGTGGGTTCGATTGACGTAGACTTGAGTCTAGCCAATGGCGTTAAAGGACTCTAACAACTTGTTCATACGTGACACAGATTATTTTTGTGTGACCGCGGCATCGAGCTATTGTTTTCGGCGTCGTCAGTGGTAAGTAGGCAATGTTAGAGACAACTTCGCCTGAATTTCTGTTCACGATGTGCAGTCACCTCTTGCTGTAGTACTCAAGCTCGACGCTGATCAGAAACATCGAAGGCATCGTTATTACTACGTTTGGGAAATCCAGTTTCCAGCAGAAAAATAAGTACACGAGAGTGAAGAGTTGCCTATGACACTTACCATCCAAAACTTCGACGTAATCCCTGCACGCAAAAGTGCAGCCCTGTGTTTTATTTCTCGGCTAATCTGATTCACTATACCCAACCAATACAGTGCTCATCGCTTAAAAATCATTTTATTTAGAACAACAGTAAAGATATCAGCACATCCCGGATCCTTGTAAAATTCTCTTATTGAGAGATTCCAAGCATTTTGTGAAGCATCACAACTTCACGATACCAGTGCAGGATTTCCATTTTGATCCACTTTAAAATTCAATTTATGATAATTAAATCTTAGTAACACTGCAATCGAAACGAATATAACTTAATTCATGTGGAGCGACATCCAGATCCCATAGAAAGCCAGAAACTGTATTACTTGACAGTGATTCAAACCCACGTCTTTCATAATGGTGGGCAGAAACCCCGTCGCTCATCAGTCATCAAACATGCATCGAGTCTGGTGTTCCAGCTGTATAATTCAGACATAGTATTCGGGAGGATGCTGGCTTCTCCAGATTTCGTATTTCTTCATTTCCTCAAATCATTGCAGGTGAATGCGGTGACTGATCTTTCAGAAGGTCACGGCCAATTCGTTCCATTTCCTTGCTTATGGTCTTCCCCGACCCTAATTACATCGTCGTCGATGAGCCTTAAAATCATCTTCACGTTCAAGAGCCGAAAAAACACAAAAAAACTTTCATGTGAAAACAAACCTTAAAGTAAATAAATTGAATATATCTATGCGAAAATATTTAACTGGTTCTAAGATTAATGTTGTAATTGTAAGTTACATTCTCAAATCTATTCCTATGCCCAGATTTACGGTTGTCGACGTTGACGTAATTAGAGACGGGAGAACAAGGAATGGGAAGAAATTTGGCCATGGAATCATAAAGGAATCATTTCGGCATTCGCGTGCATGGGGTAATTTAACGTAAAACGAAATCAGGATACCCAGACCGAGGATCTGAATTGCGTTCTCCGGAATGACAAGCCGAGCATTAACCATTCCTCCGCCAGCCTTGGTTCGATATTCTGCTTATAAAATAAGGATCGTGGGAAAAAATAGCGTCGTATTATTCACACTCATTTTGTGAAAAATGAGATGAAAATGAATAATTGCCTCTGATATCCCATGCCCTTCCTTTTAGATTACAGGTTTGTTGGTTATATCATCTGAGATGGAAAATTTTAAGGAACTGATGAATACTTGTGTTGCTGTGAAAATACGGTAGCGTTACAGTGGTATAGGCGCCTTGCAGTGTCGTGTGGCTGTAGTATGCGGCACTGAGGGACTTAAAGCAAGCTCTATTCCTGTTCCGCTGCCTCCAAGTCGCACGCACTCTTAATGTGCCTATAGTGAGTGAGGAGGATTGGAGCGAATTGACCACTTCCCGTGGTCCCTTTTTTGGAGCGCCGCATCTGGGAGACGTGTGGGAGGCATATGAGACCGCTAAACAGTTCGTTCTCTGCGAGCGCTGGACTTCGAGTTACCACAGAGCTGGAAAACAAAGAGCTACTTCAGTTGCACGCCTACTGATGTTGAAACACACTTCAACGGTTACGGTTCATCTATTTGCTTTTATGACAAGTTATACGTCGAAATTAATGTATTATCTTGTTCTTCATTATTAGATTCTTGAATGAAGACAAAAAAGTTGTAAATCACAGAAAATTGTGTTTTAATTTCTTGAAACATGCATTTTGGTTAACCGAGTTAGTCTTTACAGAAGCAACAGGTGACAGCAAAATCTATGGGGGCGCATATAAATTTCTATTAAGACATCAAAGTTGAAGGCGAATAGTGTAAATATCTTGACATTTCGTTTGGTGACAGACTCAGCTGTTCAGGTCATATTCGACAGGAGGTAGACAGAGATTTACTGGATATTGTGTTGAGAGAATGAACCAGTGATTTGAGGGATCAGACATACAGAATATTCGTCAGACCATTGCGTGGAACCAAATTACTGGAGTTGGAGGGCCCGAATAGGAATAAAGTTAGATTTGTTTACGGAAATTACCAAAGAACCTAATCAGTAACAACTGATATGTATTGGCTTAGAACATATTTCTTCCTTCAAGCATTGACTTTGCATCGATGACCTATGTCAGGTGAGGGATATGAATATCTCTTTATCTGAGTTTCTGATACGTAGATGAACGTTCAAAAGAGAATGTTGCTATCATAAGTAGTAAAGAGATATTTCAAATGTTTGTTTGATACAAAATTATTATTATTATCTGATACCAATAGTAGAATAAGAAAAATATTTCTTCGAATGTTGAAAAATAAACAACAAATTTTGAGATGTTCCGTATTTGACGTTACATGCTCCAAACAGGTCGCTCTCCATTTTCATTACATTTCAAATTTTGTTGTTATTATTTCCGTGATGTTTGTTGGTTCAATTTAACTTCCCAGAGCGTTCTTTGTTAGCAGTTCTGTGAGATAAGTTGTTAAGCAACGATTCTCTAATCTTTCTTAACTTAGGATGTAACTTTGTAACAGAAATTAGAAACGATCTATTTATGAAAGTTAATATAAGTGTTGTGTCTCTGTGTGACTGTCCGTCCAGTGGTTTCCATACTTGGAAGTTACAATATACACTGGAGATACTGACTTACTGGAAGATATATGATATTAACATTGAGCTGGCTGTATGGCTTCAGTTGCCGAATGCCATTAAAAAAAAGTTATTCAAATATTTTTCTCCCTATTACATATTGTCCATTTTACCAGTACGTACGACTTACTCTATATGAAGAAAACTGGTGTTCCTTTCCATAGATTATTTAAACCCATTTGTTTATCTAGCTTTTTTTTCAACTCCTTATTACGTTATTTCTCACCACCTAAATCAATTTCACAGCATTTACTGATCGTGTTGAAATTTTTATACCCCAAGTTTAGTGATCCCCTAGTTTTCGATCTCTTACCGAATTCAGGTATTACCTGTAATTAAGGTCGCATTGTTGGATAGGCCTAATATAATCAACATAAAAAATGAGACATTAGTACACGGGTATAAGTTTTCCTAAAAAAAGGTTTAACTCTTCTGACTTTATGATTGGAGAATTATCCCTTTTCGGCCTTCACGACTGCTCTAATAATATAGCGATGTTATTGTTAAGAACTACAAATCTTCAGAGTCACTTATGTCTGGTGCTGTTTCACCTCTACGACGTGTTTACGATCCCAGCTAACCTGTGAGATTAAACAACCATACCATCAAGGCAGACTCCGGCCCACGTGGAGGTAATCCCCAGTACGTGTCTCGGGAGCCAACTCCTGATTGGGGATTTATCCCCGAGATTACCTGCCGCGCCGATTTGATCCCCCTAACAGGTGAAGCCGCATCTTTTCGTCGAGGCACTGGCACTTTCTAAATCCGTAGTAAATATGCTCTGTAAGTTTCTTGCTCTCGCCCTTTTGCCATTTGCAAAGTGCTACGACAGCTTCTGTAATAATTTATCCGATGAAATTGCTTGGCTCTGGAACTACAAAAATATATAATTCTACCATATTTTCCTGCAGCATCGGCTGCTTGTAACACCTACAAACCGTAGATGTTTTGATTTTCAAGCACCAATTTTAGTGGAGGTTGTGTATATGTTTAAAGCAACCTGGACCAGAATTATTTTCTAAATATTCGCACAAACCTGACATTTCGCAGACGCAAAAAAGAAAACTATAATTTGGGTCCCCGCCATTTGTCAGCGAACCACATAAATTTTTCGCTAACGCGGTTTATATTGTTTCTCTTCGTCAAATGTGTAATTTTGAGCCGAGCATTTCTGCTATCTTAAGGGGGCGTCCATAAATGAAATATTTTTGGACTGTAGAGCTAAAAAAAAAAATTAAGATCTACAAAGGTCTACAAATGACGCGAAAGTTGACTTTAGAGGGGGTATTTCGTCGAAAAGTGTGGGTGAGACCTAAAAAAAAAGTCTCAATAAGTTGCGAGGGCGATTTCTAGGGGGTCTCACGAACCAGACCTCACCAGAAGGGGGGGGGGGGGGAGGGGGAGGTCCGGAATCCGGAAAAACACCTCACGTAATTTGTGGATGCCCCCTAACCAGATATTTTGACTGTAAATTGCAGTCGGAACTTAAAACCGCACCATCTTCTTGTACCAAATACAAAGAAAATTATTTCAACAACAATGGTTACAGAATCCAAAGATCAAAATCGAACTTCCGTTTTCCGAAGAACCGAAGTATCATCTGATTAATTTTACAAAACTTATTTTGTTCTTCCACAAACCACAAATAGCGGTTTTAAATAAACTTGCCTAATATTTATTGAGAAACACATTGTTTATCTTTGAAGTGGTGTAGGACCTATGGATTGTAGTAAGAATCTTTAATGATACTAAGGGAAAAGGAAATGCTTTGTGGTCAACATAAACAAGAAATGATAGGGAAAGTAACCCATCACTCACCAAAAGTTGGAGGCTGCGACGAGAGAAAATCATATGAGGCGAACAAAACCAAGTACAACATTTCGGTTTAAAACTTTATTCAGGTGCACATGCCGAAGAGCCAGTCATGGATTGAACTTCGGAGTTGTGCACACCTCCAGAACCAAATGGCTCATTCCCCATCGCGTGAATAAGGTTTTAAAGCGAAATATAGTATATGTTTTTGTTCGTCTCTATGTTTTTCATTCGTCGCAGCATTCATCTTTGGTGAGTAAGAATATTTGATATCTTTGTTGTAGTATGCAACCTCTGAATTGTATTAAAAGTCTTTGATGTACATCTTGTGAGTTTAGGAATACGAGTATAGTGTCATATTTTGCACCGGCGGTGCCCCGTCACGTAGCGTCTTATGGTGGCGTCCCACGGTCCGTGGTTTTGCAGGCCGCGCCATGCAGCCGAATTGTACGGATCAGCACGCGCCACAGGCTAGCCCTCGCCACCTCCCCACCACATCCGTGTCGTTACTACCCGGGCGTTTGATGTTTACCGGCTGGACGACGGATAGAGGCTCCCTTCCCACGGCCTGCTGTTGATAGATGGACCGGCGCGGCCGGCAAATGCACGGGTCGTGGGAAACCACCTTTAAGTTGTAACACAGATTTCAGTTTAGATCCTAAGCTTTAAAACTGTGAAAATTTCGTCAAGACCTCTTCGGTGAATTTAAGTTATACCATAACAAAAGATATCCCCAGGCACGAATCGACCAGATTTATGTATGTACAGATTTGAAGAGTTTTTCCTGTATATTACTCATTTATGATGTACAGACTGACTCACATATTTTCTGGCATATAATCCTGGTAGCTCAGTTTAAATTCTAAAATACTTATCCATAACGCTATAATGAAATTTATTGGTTTGGTGCATAAGTCCGTAGCATTTTTGACACTCGCTCATGAAATGCGCAAGATGGTTGTTGGTCATGGTGTATTATGTCTGGAAAGTTTAGGGCTTACTGACATGGATAATTTATTATCAAGGCGTGATGGTATTCCTGAACATGGTGATTCCCACAGATCAAAGCTGTTCTGTCTACTTTTAAACGCGAAACAATTTTCTTGACGTGCTTGCTCCGTTGATATTTTCGCCATCTTAATACATCTTAACATATGTAGGTTAATAATATTTTTCCATTCTGTTTTCTTCATTTTGTATATAGCACTGAATTTTTCGAAGCTGCAAATTTCAAGAGGTGTTAGCAGGCTTTACTTTGTCAGCCAATATTCACAGAAGCTTCGATGGGTAATAAGTGGCAAGAGAGCGTCGAATTAACGCAATTAGCCCCTGTCAAACAGCTAATGGAGAAAACAATACCTTAACATGGCAATGTAGCAGCACCATCTTCGCTAATTGTTTGATTGACACTTTCTTCACCTTTTGCTTGTAACGTATTATCAATGATGTTGATACTTCCATATATTCCTTCTTTAATTAATTAATTTCACTTAAATACAGGGAATGATTCAGTAGAATCAATGGTTTAAGATTGTTATTAATATGCGAGATTATTACATATTGATGAATAATTGTGAGAGAGAGTGTGAATGATTTTGATAATAGCTAGTTGCTTTCAATGTTGAATACTTACTCAAATATATTATGGTGTCCTCAATCAAAAAATGTCTAAAGTAATGATAAAACCATAAATTTCCTTTAAAACCATTAAAATATAATTTTAAATGGAATTAAGAATATTTAGATTGTTTATAATAATAACAGATTCTTTGCGTTCACCTTCAGCCATTAATTTAGTTTCGTGGAACAGCTAGTGCCATCTTTGTTGTGTTCGAGAACTTTCCTGTATATGATATAGAAGCAATTTTCGGAGCAGAACGGAGCTGCCCAAATAGATGTTCAGAATGGAGTCGAACAGTGCTGTATAACAACATTAAATAGACTTGTATGTGCGTTAGTTAGTTTATCGTCAAATTTATAACTTAAGGAGCTACATGTTCATTCCAAACAGTTAAGAAATCAAGCAGCTACTTTATTGAAAGTACAAACCTGTTACCTTCGATAAAAAAAGAAATCACCTGAACATCCTCGCTCACCACCACACCTTTCATTCTTTTCCACTTTTACATCTCCGATGCTCCTATTTATTTTTTAATGTTCAACCACGAAGTGGTAATATCACTGTATTTAAAAATCAATCTCTGCAAAAGAGGTTTTCTTTTAACCCAGCAACGTCCTGATGACCCACGTTTACGTATTGTGACCTCCACTTAAGTGATACTGAGAACTTCATTGCGGTGTTGCGAGAATGTCAAGCCAATCAATTAATTGAATTCATGCATATCAACCCTTCAGACTCATGTTGATAAATTCAATAGTTTCATGAGCTCATTTCATCCTGAACTAATGTTATTTTTTTCAAATTACTACGGTCTTTGTTACGGCGCCTAATAATAAAATTACAATGTTAATGTGTTGTCCCACGTTAGATTGAATTAATAATTTGTGAGTGGAATGTTACTAGGATGTTATTATTGTTATGCTGATCATTTTACCTATCATGATAATTATAAATGTTTTAAAAAACCATCGATGACCCTTATAGAAACGGATCCGAGCAGTTTATTTTCAGGTACATACTCATCATTCAATATTGTGTTTTCATTTCACCACCGAATACCTATCTGACAATAACCATCCTTTTGGCATGTGAATTTCCAGATATTTAAATCTACGCTCCTGTTCTATAGCTTTTCCATTGGCGTTAATAACCCAGTCGTTTATGCGCTCTAAAGCACCATCAACTACAACAACATCTTCTCCATCCAGTTTATATTACGACTTTCTCCTTTATCTGCTATTGTTCCTTGCTTTTCGTTATTGATTCTCTTTCTTATAGAGCTCACACTTGGTGTACAGTTCTCCTACTTTCTTTTTATATTCTGCCACCAATAATTACGTCATGCGCAATTGTTCTTCCAGGGCGTCATCCACCGAAAAAAACTTCGCATCTCCTCTTCTATAAATATATTAAATATTAGATGAGACGGGAAGAAGTCAGCCGCCTTTGTTTTACGCCTACACACTGGCAGATTTATACGTCAGCTCTCTTACATTCTTCCTCTTTTGTTGATACAGTTTCTTAATCAGTTCCCTCTTTCTGCAGTCGAGCCAGTGTTGCTGCAGCATGTTTAATTGCTCCCGTATCAAACAGCCGAAAGTATTCTCTTCGCAAATAAATACGACATATACTTTCCTTCTTTTCTCGACACAGGTTGATTCGAGAATTGACGTCCAAGATGAAAAACTGAACGGCGTGCGTGGCTCAGTACCCATCACAACGAAGCTCATGTAAGTTCAGCGACTTTTAAGGTTTTTCATATATGATTTTTTTCGGTATGCCCTATTATACTGTGGAAAATTAATTTTCTTCTCCACCACTTTTCATTTAATTCTTCAGTGTACTTTCACAAATAAATCATGAATTCAAAAATGCTTAGATAAAAACTGAGTAACTGAAAGTCAAATTTTATTTTTGGTGTTTTTTTTTTTTTTAAAATATTCTGTTAATGAATAAAATAAAATAATAATAATAAAAGTGGCCGTCGAGACACAAGTATTTCGAGAAATTCATGATTTAGCTAATTTTTTACCTAAATGAATAGCTTTTTTATTTGATAGTTTGTATAATTGAGAACGCTTTTATCAATACCGAACCGAGCAGGTTTGTTTTGTTAATTTGTGTTGTGCGAAACGCGTGTTGGGTGTTCCCGAGAAGGAAAATAGAGAAATTTGGGGGGAGGGGGGACTTGAGGGTTAGCTTTATAGTCTCCTCGAATAATGAGGGGAGGGGGGAGGTGTCGACGACAGAAATCTCATGTCAACATTTTATTTCAGAATAGTAGAGCTAAAAATAAAAATAAAAATAATTGGTCCCCAAAATTACGATGTCGTTGGGGGTGACTGTGGTGGCCGTATTTTAACTCGTGAACTATGACCTTCCAATATCCAAGTGGGTATTATTAGTATTATTATTACTTATTATTTCTCCGCGATTTACTAAAAGTGGGTGGCGGAGGGTGCATTGTACTGAAGCCTTCACCAGTCTGGGTGAAACTTGATCAATTGTACAAACAGTTAAATTCAGCGTATCTTCTGCCCTAAATGTACACAATAATCAATTTTCTTTTGCGTCATGATCTTTTTGTTTCCTTCATTTTTTCAAGAGGCAGAAAAACCAGAAATGAATTCACTGAAAATACCGACGCGTGATGTGGAGATACTTGGTCTGGCTCTGTCCTCTTGATCAGTTGAGAGGCCTCCTGTACCCGTCGACTGGTCCCGTTGTGGGTCCGTTACACAACATCTCCCGCGCGCCATCACTGAACAAAGGTGAAGGAGCAGAACAGCGTAACCTCCACCATAAGCATCTTCTCCAAGCTCCTTACTTCGTGGTACATCTCTTCCCCGTATAGGCACTTGATGTAAGAACGTTGTTACAAAAACTATATATCTGCGTGGTTCTGTACACAGTTTCCAGATACTAAGCGATCTGTTTGGTCTTTAATTATTACATTCCGTTACAGCGTATTCCAGCATCTGAAGTATATCCATGTTTCCAATTTATCACAAGATTTACACGAAAATAAAATTTGGTTTGGAAAGCAGTAACTGAACGTTGTACAGGATATTAATAAACTAGTCACTAGGGTTCGGATCTGTAAGACAAGTCATATGTCTCGACTTCAGGCTCAAGGGTGTAGGAAGATTCTCTTTTTTAGGTAAGGGTGTCAGGGATTGAAATAAGTTACCAAGAGAAATGATTAATAATTTGCCAAAAACGTTAAAGGAATTTAAAGTTAAAATTTGTAAAGGGCAAATGTAGGTGGGTGCAGAAAAGGGGGAAGATGGGTGTTTAGGGAAATTGCCACCGGAGCGTGCACTCCATTGCAATTTAATTAAATATTATTATTATTATTTTCCTGCCTTCTTTTTGAGCTGTCATGCTGAATTAAACACAAATTGGACGTTTCTAATAGTATTTAAATATATTTGATATAAATGCATATTCATTTTTCTAGTTTTGGTCAAATTATGATAATATTTATGCCTATGTCGAGCCGCACCAATCAACTTGAAGATGCATGTGGTGATATACTGCAAGATGTATAAAAATAAACAATAGTATGTACACTAATCCACAACAAATTTATAATAAATTTCCATTTTTTAAAATAAAAATCAAATAATCATTTCTCTTACTTGGTGCAGCGAGTTTACGGTAGCAAATTATGCTGTCTACATGATAGCGACACAACTTGTACTAGACAAAATAAATTATGTATAATTGAGCAAGTTTTGATGTATAGTAAATTTAAATGTCTGGTCATATTTTGTCAATTTTGGTCATATTTACCCATTTCTGGGGTCATATTTGCATGCATATTTCTCTATTTTTTGGTTATAAAGATCCGAACCCTACTAATCACATTTGAACGACTATTGGTTAGTTAACTCTATTAACAATTACATTAACCTGTTATCAGTTACAAGTTTAAATAATTTTCTCGGGTGACTAGCCGAGTTATATGAATGTCATAGTTACACGATATTTCGTGTAACTATGACATTCATATAACTCGGCTAGTCACCCGAGAAAATTATTTATATTTGCAACGCCGAGAAAAACTACGTAATTATGCAGTTACAAGTTGATACCACATAATTAGCTAATGCTTACAGAGTTGTATATATCGACTTTTGTTACTGTAATTCTACACTTCTGTCATTTTGGTCACTGTAATACTTTTTAACAGCACATTTCTACAGGCTACTATCACCAATTTTCGTATTCAGAATATTCTGGAGAAGCCAAGCACCGTTGTTGATGAGACTTTCTTTATCGTGTTCTAGTCAACGGAACAGCATCACAGCCACTTCGGAGTAACTACACTTCCTCAACAGAGGTCTCCTGGAAGAAGGGGGTTTCTCCTTAGACCTATCGGTAGTTCCTTTCTCTGTTCTTTCTCGAGCGCCCGAATTGACTTTTTCCCCTATTATGTCACTCATCAATTGTCCTTCAGCAAACACTTCCTGGCTGATCATGTCTCGGTAAGTGATCTCTGCCTTTAGAGTTTAGAGCCTGTCTGGAAGTGCTAAGATCTTTTCTTTCTCCGCTTGAGGGACCAGACCTGAGGCGACTTCAAGAGATTAGCTTGAATTCTCTGTATTGTAATATTTGCTGCTACGATGCTCTTTGTTCTGTTGTTGAAGCACATTCTGATTCAATATGTCTCGGAGTGGTTTTGTTTTCGTAGTTGCCGTTATTCACTATCCTTCTCCTTTGCAGTTGGTTACTGTCTTGTTAGGTAGTATACCAGCCGAAGGAATGAAAGAAGATGCGATACTTTCAGTCTTTCTCCAACACTTGGTAATTAATATACCTTGGGTTCTTATTCCTATTATACTGCCATTCCATCTCTGCTGCCATTCTTCCAATAATATTCCAGTTATCAATGCTGCTGTTATTACGGATGATTCTTAATTTTATCCAGTTACTACAGACTTGCTGTCCCGAGCCATTACAATGATTCTTGCTTGCGAAATTTCACCTCTAGTGGCCACACCTCAACTGCCACAATTACGCCGGCCGTTGGTGTTATTTTATAAGCACCACTGAGCCTAAGGAGAGGTCTTCATTGTGTCCTCCTCAGGAGATCTCTTGTTTTCGTTTTTCTGAGGTGTCTGGTTCCGAAGCTGGTTGCATATACTACAACTGATGTTAATATTGAGTTTATCCGGCGTCCATTAATTACGTGAGGTGTTTGGTGTTTTTACGGAATTCCGGATCGCCCTCCCTCCCCCCGCCCCCTCTTGTGGGGAGATTTTGTGAGATCTGGTCGGACCCTCACCTAAAGGTGCGTTCCCACGGCGCGTCCCTCTGCGCGTGGTAGTGGACGCCTCTCATCTTTGCCGCATATGCTAGCAGCCTCGACCCACCGCCAGGCGGTAAAAGATGAAAGGCGCGTACTACCATACTTCGCGCCGTGGAATGCTGCTTAAAGATGAAATTAATTTTTTCAAAAGCTCACGTGAGATCCCCGTCAAACCCCTCCCCCCTCCCTCACCCTTGGTGAGATTTCGCCGGACCCCTCCCCCCTTTGGTGAAATTTTACCAGACCCCCTCCCCCAATTTAACCACACGTAATTAATGGATGGCCTCTTATTGTATGAGGAATAATCAGCGCGATAGTTGAAAATATCTTTGGCTCATGGTAATTAATTTATTCATGACTGATGTGGCTCTCCCATATACTTCCTCCATATGTGTCATAAAATTCAATCTTTCCAAGTTATCTACCTACTGTACTTCTCCTTATCGTAACTCCATCTATTTTTATTGCTCTGGAATATGCCTTTCAATGACATATTTACAGTTTCAATGACAAATTTACGTACTTGCTACAATGCACCAAAAACTAAGTTCATGCAAATCCATTGCTTTTAGTCTCAGTTTCAGCTTTGTATTTTCCATCTATCAACAAAAATAGATCGTCAGCAAAGGCAAAAAGTTCAAGAACTTCCAGCGTTCTTTGCAGCCTTCTCATATCCAGTTCCAGTTGGGCCATAAATTGATCCCTGTGGGCAACGCTTGGTTATCTTTTTATCTGGATCTTATTTTAACGTACCTTCCTTTTAGTTGAAAAAAAAGTTGTTTTCGGTCCGATAGTCATTCAGCCAGTTACATAAGACCACACTTCGTATTGACGTATTTCCAAGTGCATTATTGCCCATACACGTGAAAGACGACACAAGACACATACAACACTTACACTACGACACGTGGAGCTAGCAATCTAGCATCTATGGTACACAAGCCGGCTATCCACTCTTACGGTAATTTTTAAACGTGTCGTACAAGTTACCTGGTCTATTGATTGCCTTAATTCCCACAAAAAGCTTATACACCGGTTATATCGACGATAGTATCTACTACGTATTTCTGATTTGAACTCTGTATCATAAGCATGGTCTGACTGATTTTATTATCGATTGTTATTTCCGTGCTGAATCCGTGTTGTTCTGGATTCATTCCTTACTTTTCCTAATATTTGTACGCTCTTGCAGAGCAAAGTACGATATAACGTACTTTGGTCAATACGTTTATCAGGCATATAGGCCTATAGGATTTTGGCAATTCTGAACCCTTTCATCTCTCATCATGATGATTAAAATGTATCTTTTATAGGGTTCTCGTCAGCTCAGATTATCTGTGACGACACCAAGTGCTGGATTTTCCTCAAGCAGGAATTCGGCTCTTCATGACGTTTGTTATTTCATCCTCTGTCAGCTTCCTCACTTCGTGCAATATCATGTTGCATCTCATAGCGTTTAATTCTGTAATTCTTAGCTTACAATTTATTTAATTGCTTATAGACATTAAGTGTGGTCATTGCACTTCACCCATGATATAATTAGCACTTTTATATATCTGATAAAGATTTAAAAAAATTAAATACTTTTTTCAAAGACCTTGTGCACGAGAGCGAAAAACTGCAAAGTCCCTGTTGGTATATTGTTTCGTTTTAGTTTAGGAGTATACAGTCAACATCCATTAGCTGGAGATAAGTTACATATTTACCGGGTTAGTTCATTGAGATTTGGAGACTTACGAATCAATCGTTTTAAATTTGACTCAAAATCTCTACATGCAGTTTTGGGATCAATGACATTGTGTTATTCAGCATGATTCCCTAATGCAATGGAGTACCACCAATTTTGATGTTTATAAAACGGTTATATTTCATGACTTCTAAAATATCAGTGTATTTGTTAGCTGGATAACGAAGTTAAATCCAACGGATCACTTAGTATCTATTCATAAGAATAGGCCGTATCTGTGTGAAGCGAATTTCATCCCATTCAATCCTTACGTTATTACGCAGCTTATGCAATTAATTACAATCCACAAACCTTAATATCATACGTTGGGACATCAAAGGAACAGACTGGACTTTAAAAAACAACCTAGTTTTTGCCAGTAAATATTTTACAGAATCGTTCAGTATTTGTTATTAAATCCGCATTCACTTAACTATGATTAGACGCCGTGTGCTTGCATATAAAACGTAATTGGTTCCGATAACATATCTAAATTTAAGCAGTTATGCTATTAAATTCACAGAATTTATGAAGCTATGAACTCTGAGTTGATAGTAGTTTCATTTGAACTGTTTTTGTGCAAAACCATTACTTCTTATCATAGGACGGTAAACGTAATACTGTGATATCGTCTCCTTACTCGAAGGTATTTAAGTAACCAACAGTCTGACCTGAGTCTCTTAGTCTTCCAGTCTTGCTGCCAAACGGACGTAAGTTACTTCTCATTTTATTTATTATCGTTCCACTGATTTGTACGTAATTGGCATCACACAGAAAGTAATTTCTTAAGCACTTCTGATTTGAACGTACCGAATATTCAATTCAGAAATGTACTAACGTAGGTTAACTAAACTAAAAATTCCAGGGAACTGAATAATTTTCTTTCCTGTTGGTAGTATTTGGGATGTCTGACATAGAAAATATTTTCGGGTTATTCAGCCACACATTAGAACAGACTTCATCTGAGGAATAAACCAAGGCCAAGGCTGTTGTTCTTAACTTATTTGCACTGGCTCCGTACGAAGTTCAATCTAGCCGTTGAGTTAGAGTGTTTCGAATTTTCGACTTGGCTTCTGTATTCTTAAGATACATTCTACGTGTAAGAAACCGGTCTAGAGTTATTCCCAGGTGTATTGCGGTAATGTTAAATTCCAGCGTCAGGTCAGTGAAGACTATAGTTGTCCGGTAATTTATTTTGCTTGTTGCTAAGGTGGAATATAATCTGCAGATTATGATGTTCGGGTTTCTTCAGAAACATAACCGTAACTAACGTTGTTCACTGTGCTATGTAATTCGACTTCTAATTAATGCTCTCCAGCCTATTCAGCCTCAAAAGGAAACAACAATTATACTTGTAACAAAAATAAATAACTAGACTTAAAACGAACTGATTATTTACCGTTAACCCCATACTTGTAAAAATGCAAATATAGATTTAAATTATTTTCGTTCGTAATTGTTCGTAGCAAGATTTCCAGCATTCGTAAAATATGCTATTATAAAGTCCTGAAGACAGTAACCGTGGATGCCGCTCCGTTTGTTACGTAGGATTTACACTGATGTGCCAAAACATTATCACCACTACCCATCGAGATTGAATTCTGTCTATTGACGTTGCGCGTAAGCGGAACAGAGACATATGTGGAGTCATTCTAATGACGGTATACGTATCATGTGTAGAAATCCATTTGACATAAGTGATTCTGAGAAACGGCGTATTGTAATAGCCTGGCACCTGAGAACTAGCATGTCGGAAACGACGACGCCGATAGGCTGTTCGCGTGCTACTGTAGTGAGTTCCTATGTAAGGTGGTGAAAGGACTGTGAAAACACGAGTAGGCGACAAGGTCGCAGGCGTTCACAACTTATTACAAAAGGTGATGATTGGAGGCTTGCCCGCTCCGCAAAGCAGGATAGGCGGCGATCTGGGGCACAGCTGACAGCAGAGTACAATGCTGGTGCAGGCACAAGTGTTTCCGATCGTCGTATATTGTTGAACATGGGGCTCTGGTGTGGACAATACCTACGTGTTTCAATGTTCACGCAACGACATCGTCAATTACGATTGTAGTGGGAACGAAATCATCGATATTGGTCAGTCGATCAATGGAAACGTGTCGCCTCGTCAGATGAATCACGTTCCTTGTTACAACAGTTTGATCGTCGATCCGGATACGCAGTCTTCCAGGGGAACGGTTGCTCGAGGCTTGAACGGCGCCACTGAGAGGCCGGTAGAGGCTGTATTGTGCTATAAGGGAACATTCTCTTGGGGTTCCATAGTACCTGTAGTAGTGATTGAAGGCAACCTGATAGCTGTGGACTAGGTAAAAATTATTAGGGACCACCTGCATCCCTTCATACTTTGTCTTCACCACCAAATTCGCCTGAACTAAACCCGATAGAACGCATCTGGGACGTTATCGGGCACCAGATCTTCGCGCACAAACCACCAGCTCATAATTTAAGGGAATTGCGTGACCTTTACGTAGACATCAGGTGCCAGAAATATCCGGAAACCTACCAAATACTTGTCCAATTCAGGGCCACGTCGACTTGATGCTATATTGCGTTCCAAACGTTGAAAGCAGATGGTCGTAATGTTTTCACTCATCAGTGTATGCGATGCTTTGTTCTCTGTGTCGTTATTCCTAAAAAAAATACCGCTGAAGTTGGCAGTCTAATTGATTCAAGGATCAGTCGGCTAATGCATGTGCCGTAAACGAAAATTAAATACTTGTACTTTAGAAAGGCAGTAATGTATCTTTACCTGCTTACCTTATTCAGTGTGTGTAACAAATAATTTTCAAAATATTTTATGTTTGAAATATGTAACAATAGTGGATATAAATTGTATATATCTACAGTACAAACTTACTGTCATAAGTAAAGTTCCGAAAGGAGATTAATATTGTCTTGATATAATTAAACTCAGTGAACTTGGTTCATTTTTCCTGAATTCTGCGACGTCCCATCGCTGTTAAACAAAATCTTTAAATTTAAAGATTATATTTAATCTATTAGTTCACATTGCTACGAACGCGTGTTTTAGTTTTTAAAACTACAATTTTTCTTTATTAACAGACGGAGGACTCCGAATATGACTTGATTGCGCGCAATGCTGTTGATAATTCAGGTACGTTAAAACATACATCTGCATGCTTAGCATTTTAAGCACACATTTAATCTATATACATCCTTGTAAATCATCCTTTTTCTTTCATTACAAGATACGCTCGTTGAGTGAAATATATTTGCTGTTACTTTAGATATGCTGTTGTAATATCATTAGTTACTTTGTGATCAACATAGAAGCGACGGCTATTAAAAATATCTGAGCGATATACATAATACTTTATTCACCGTAATTCATTCATTTCATTTTTTACACAGATAATTAGAAAGAGTAAACGAAAATTATTTCTTTTTACTTACAATTTGCAACAGTGGAGCTAGCGACAAATTACCTGTGGTTTAATTTATATGCCAGAAACTAACAATCACAATGTGTTCCTAAAATTTGTATCAACTTCCAATTAGTTAACATCTTCACTTTTATTTAACGGATAGTATTGCATCTTCTTTTATTATTTCTTTCTTTCATTTTTTACCAACAAAAAACCTGAACCAAACAAGACACAAACTAGGATGTATATTTTTACATCTGAAGAATGTCTTTTAATAACTTAGCGCTTGTTTAATCGTAAATACAAGGATGTGTTTCTATTAATCCATGAAATTATTGTATACTGAAAACTAGATTGTTTTTCATGATTAATAATAAACAATTAACTTCCTAGCAACACGTGACACACGGTGGAGCATGCTGCAGTGACGTGACAAGAACTGAGTCAATTCCATGTCATGTAGCCTCAGTGCGCGTTGACTCGTAAGTTTCCATTGTTTCCATTAGAAATGGCATGTCAGATTCCAGATCACTTGCCACGTCACTATGCCCCGCGCGCAACTGTTGGACGTGTAAGCCATCCGGCCAACTGGAGTGAAGAAGAGAGAGTGACCAATTTTGATGCTGTAAAAAGTAACATTCATGCGATCTTCCTATGTGAACCATTATCCATGTTTCTAGATTTCAACAACATGGATAGAGGGATGAGCAAGTTCACTGCAAGTGACCACCTAAATAACAATTAATAGTCGGTTTAAGAAAGAGGAACTGTTACATATTCCAGTGCCATGACAAAAAAAAAAAAAAAAAAAAAAAAAAAAAAAAAAAAAAAAAAAAAAAAAAAAAAAATGTCGGCGATCTTGAACAGAATTAATTACATCCACTAAGTAATTAAATAATCCCAACAGATAAGATGACTAAAAGAAGAGGCTATAAGATCTGTTAAATAAAAGTGAAGACGTTAAATAATTGGAAGCTGATACAAATGTTAGGAACACACTGTGATTGTTAGTTTCTGGCATACAAATTAAAACCAGAGGTAATTTGTCGCTAGCTCCATGATCGCAAATTGTAAGTAAAAAAAAAATCATTTTCGTTTACTCTTTCTAATTATCTGTGTAAAAAATGTAATGAACGAGTTACGGTGAATAAAGTATTATGTATATGGCTCAGATATTTTTAATAGCCGCCGCTTCTATATTGATCGCAAAAACTAATGATATTACAATAGCATATCTAAAGTAAGGGCAAATGTATTTCACTCAAAGGGCGTATATTATAATGAGAGAAATGACGGTTTACAAGGTTCTATATAGGCCTAGTTTTAAATATGTGCTTAAAATGCTAAGCCTGCAGATGTGTGTTTTAAAGTACCTGAATTACCAACAGCATTGCGCATAGCCAAGTCGTCATCGGAGTCCTCCGTCGGCCAATAGGAATGAACCAAATCAGTTCTAAACACGTGTCGCCTCGTCTGATGTATGACGTTCCTTGTTACAACAGTTTGATCGTCGTATCCGGATACGCAGTCTTCCAGGGGAACGGCTGCTCCAAGCATGAACTGAGAGGCCGGTAGGGGCAGTATTGTGTTATGAGGCTCATTCGCCAGGGCTTCCAAAGTACCTGTAGTAGTGATTGAAGGCACCCTGATAGCTGCGGAATAGGTAAAAATTATAGTGTACTACTCTTCATACTATGTCTTGACCACCAAATTCGCCTGAACTAAACTCGATAGAACGCATCTATGACCAGTTCTGCGCCCACAAACCACCAGCTCATAATTTAAGGGAATTGCGTGACCTTTGCGTAGACCAACGCCCTGAGAGGGAAAATCTCCGTGATAAGAATATCATTCTGCCAAATCAAAAACTGAACATTGTCGTTTATTTTTATATGAATCTTAAACTGAACTTATGGCCGTGGTTCATGTTTGAACATTAAGTAAGGGGAATAATCCATAACGAGTCCTTTTTTTAAAATTATAAACTGTTGTAATTCATTGTAACATCATGGTAACTTATAATATTATATATTGTTTTTAATTTTATCTTACGATATTAACTTGCTTGATATAAAGAACGCTAATGTAGGACGAGGATGTTGCTTACCCATCTTTTAATTATTTATAAACTTAAATTTTCCACCAGTCTGTCGGCTACGTTACGTTACGTTATATGGTCCGGTTATAACGTTTTTAGTTTTACCTGTGTTTACAGAATTATTTCGAATACCTTTTCATTTAGTAATTTGAATATGTAATTTAAATTATTAAATTATTTACAATTATGAACAGTTAGATAATAAAACCCTTATCTGTCTTTAGCTGTTATGCATAATTATGATGAAAAACCACTTAAATCCCAGATCTTAGCTCTGCTGAATAACTTTTTTTTTTTTGCAGTGTAGCATCACCTTCGGATATGAAAAAAAACCAGCCGAAAGCACCTCACTAGTGTTATCCAGAGCTGCAAGATTACCACATGAAGACGTTTTTCTTCGAAGTGGATGAACAGCTCGGGCAGTTTGATAGATATTCCAGATCTACAAGTCGATCGTTATATACTGCCCTGTAAGATTAACTAACGCGTATCCAACTTGGTACGGCAGCTCGGGCAGTTTGATACATATTCCAGATCAGCAAGTCGATCGTGATATACTGCCCCATAAGATTAACTAATGCGTATCCAACTTGGTACGCTTTGTATTCAAAAATTGTGCTTGGAAAAGCGTTCCTAGTTGGATTTGCATTAGTTAATCTTATAGGGTAGCATATTTGGTGAACGCGTTAACATGGATTGGGTGTTCACGATCGGTATGTGCTAATCTTCCGACACCTCCTTCTATTCAGCCTGACCTTCCCACTAGCACTTCTCCCACCACTTCAACTGTTACTACTACTCACCTTCCCCTCCTACTGCTACAGATAGTAGTACTACTAAGTAAACTGCTCCTATTCCTACTGTTTCAACAAAATCAAAGACGCCTTTAAATTGTAGTGGTGTTAGTTGCGTTACACACAAGGCAAAAAATCTCTTTTGCCTCAAGCCTCGATTAAAATGAATTTGTTCTTGGTTTTAAAGCTTAACTCTCTGTGCTCTATGTCAGTCATGACATGTCAGCGAATAAAGGCATTCAACAAGCTGATCTCAGTGTTATGTAAAGTAGTTATGGCACAATGAAAAATGTCACAATTATTTATAACACCTACTGAACTGTGTATAGTAAAAACTAACTCAATTACTCATGTCTATTATTGTCAGTTTTCTATAAATGATTTCAGTTATCTGATGCTAAACGTGTTTGTATGTATGAGAGTGGAGGAAGTGGTAGTATGTCACTTCTTAAAACATAAACACTAATCAACAACAATTATCACTAGAGTTTGAAACTTTATGACAAGTCATATTTTTTCCCTGCCTTCTTGTTGAGATGCAATGCTGAATTAAACATTGATTGAACGCTTCTGATTATATTTAAATGTACTTTATGCATATTCGTGCCATTTTACGAGTTTTGGTCATATTGTAAAGCAATATTGAGAGGATTATTTTAGTACAGAGGAAAGAGTTCTTTTCTGTAAATTATGTGAAATTAAAGTGACTTCAACAGAGCGATTTAAAATTTAATTTTCCAATGGTGCAGTGAGTGCACAGAAGCAAATTATGCTATCTACATGAAAGGAGGACTACTAGATACAATAAATAACTTATAATTCAGCATGCTTTATTGTACAGTGAATTTAAAAGTTTCGTCATGTTTTATTAAATATAGGTCATATTTACCCGTTGTTAAGATCATATTTGAATGCATATTTCTCTATTTTTTTGGTCATAAAGATCCGAACCTTAGTTTCCACTAAACCCGGAGCAGAAAACTTACTCAGCGGCCGGATTTGACGATGTAATAACGGCCTTAACGACAATTAAGCTCAAGCCATTTGCACAAGCTGGCTTGCGAAAGTCGGTTTGTGCAAATGAACTGAATGAAATTTTACCGTTCGCACGTTCAGATTGGCTTGCACAATTGTGAAGTGAGTAACCGTGAAAAATTATACTTTCCTGTGTTCAAAACGGAAAATTTTGAAGAAGAACTAATTCTTTCAACAACTGCGGTTTGCATTATATATATAAAAAGATCAAATTGAAGGCGAATAAAAGGAAATGGTCAAAACCGTGGTTACTAAATAGGGATTCTTATTTCTCATACCAATTTAAGAGCTGCATTCCGTAGTGAGCGTGATGATTTTCACTTCTACTTGCGTATGGAAAAAGCCACTTACAGCGTGGGCGTAGACAGGGTGTGGCATTTGCTCCACCCTGGCCCCCTGCCACAAATAGTAGAGCGAAAAATTTATGAAAATAAGAATTCACATTTTTAATATTGGAAAATTAATTTTTTCGCAGACTATTAAATAAGTTAAATAAATGTTTCATTTTTTCCCAAGTAAAACCATTATTGTTTATACTGAGTTTCCTTCGTTTTGCCGCACCCTGAAGCTATTCCTGAACATGCCGTTGTATACCAGCATTTGCTAAATTTAATTACGCCAATAACTTCAAGATCAGACAATGTTATAAGATGTGCAACTACCCCCATTAATGGTTATCAGCTGGCATTTGTGGCAACAAGGAGAAGTTATCGAGATTTAACATTTTCCATATTTATTTCTAAGTGCCATAATTCCCGAAACATGCGACGAAATTAAACTCATTAAAAGACACATTTCTAAAAATAAATCTGTTGAATATTAATAAAAAATTCAATAAAACATAGGAATTATAATACAAAGATAGTTTTCAAACAATGAATAAATCATATTAATTTAATTCCACAAATAAGGAAACACCTTCTATTGTTCAAGAAATTCTTTTTCTTTGGGCATTTTCAACAATAGAATAAAGAAACTAAACAATTATAAATACGAAGCGAATGGCTATGAATAATAAGATAGGTGAGTAAGATTAGTGGATAGGTAACTATGAACTGATAACTTCGGGGGAACAGTTGGAGCAACGTCACCATCACCCATGCGCATGGCCAAGGCTGGAGCTGAGGTTGGAGCAAAGTCTGAATATTAGACACGGCTGGAGCATGCGATGATGCCAACCTCAAGCCGATTTTCTGCCGACACAGATTTTACTCAAGTCAAACTTTTTGGCTTGCGCAAATTTCATGCTTGCGTTCACACGCAACGATTTACTTGCACAAACTGGCTTCGTTAGGCGCATCTCTCGACGTGCCTTCGACACTATTATTACTTACTTGCCCGGTGAGTAGGTCACTTCGCATTTTCTGTAAGGTGAGAGTACAGATGTTATTTCCCTGTATCTTTCTACCTTCTAAATACCTTTCTTCACTCAGATTAGAAGTCCCGCAAGTCCTGATATTGTATGGAGCATTAGTTACTGGATGTTAGTGCCCATACTCAACTGCTACTTGTACTGGTAAAGGATTAGATTCCAGTAGATCTTTGAGTGCAGACCGATGGACTACTGTAGTAGAAATGAAGCACGATATTATACTTAACGCAGAAGGAGTTTTTTTGAGGCACCTTGTATTGGAATCAGTCACTCGTCATTTAGACAAAGAAAATTAGAATCTACCTTATGTATTTGTGATGTTTGGGAGATATGCAGCTGTTTTAACATTAAAAGCAAGACATATGAGACGAGCTGCTACTAATTTGTTTGAAAATGTACTCCTTCAGACGTGTACGTCGATATGTGTTCTTAAAGCACACTAATTGGAAATAGTGGTGAGTTACGTGCGATCAACATAGCCCTGCGCAAGTGCTATTTGAATTCTCCCTTCTGGTGTGCTGATTGAGTTGACGTAAAAATGTTGTGTACTGTAGTGTATAGCTGTCTGTCTCCTACTATTTGGTAGACTTATACCTAGTCCAGAATATTTGTTTGTTGCAAATCTCAGACAGAGTGGCAGCCGGGTAGGATATTCATAAGAATTTGCTTATTACTCACTTTTACTTGAAATTACTTATCTTTTCCTTTACTACGTTAAATTGAAAATAAGAGAAAAAAAGTGGGGGCTTATGGAGAAGGTCTTGACATATATTTTGTTAATATTCTATAACAGATTAACTGACGTTAAACTGATGTTTTTGTTTGTTTTACAACCAACTGATTCAATATTAATACTCATAATTAAAATACATTGCAACACATCATAATCTTCATGGGTTTGTAGGCGGATTGTGTCATCAGAAGATGATGTCCTGACAGCTTTCACTATTGTCTTCAGGTACTTGCTAAGGGAGCGTCCATAAACTACGTAGCTCTATTTTGGCCTCCTGTGACTTCCCCCCCCCCTCCCCCACGCAGCTCGACGTGGCTTTTGCCTCTGCACCCCTCCCCCCTCTCCACGTAGCATGTAGTTTTTTTTCCCCTAGTGATTCCAGATGACATTTTGTACTGTTTTCTGTTGACAGACTATCGTAAATTACCTGCAGAGATAATTAATGACTGAAATAAATATTCACATGCTGTTGTGTGTTCTATACCTCATTTTAACTACGACAAATAATATGAATGAAAAGCTACGTGGTCTGGCTCGGAATCCTCCCCCCTTCTCAGCGTAGCTTTCTAGCCAACCCTCCCTCACCCCCTAGATAAAGCCACGTAGTTTATGGACGCCTCTAAATAACAAATTAAATTATTGAAAAACTACGAAGCTTAACACGGAAGCCTTGCTGTTTATTGACGTTTCCTTATTGCTAGTTCTAGAAATAATTGGTAGGTAAGACACCAGAGCTACAGCTGTTTCTCCGCCTGTTACATTATATTCATGTAGAAAGTTGAGAGTTAATTCTGTTTGCTCTACTTGAATCATACCCTATTCACTGCGAACTGGCGGCCCAATGTCATGTTCCCTAGCTCCACTACTTACTTCGCCACCCCCTCTCTTCTTAATTCCCCGAGCTGACCTGAACGTTGTGCTTAGATGCGCGTGCTAGAAATTTCCCCTTCGCATGTAGGGGCAAGGGCAGCGGAGAGGGGATAGAGAAGTCTGACCTTGAGCCGCCTCTGGAACTGAACGAGTTATAGTACCTCAAGTGTTCTCCCAGCGACATTTTCACTTCTTTTTCTTGTCACTGGTTCCGAGGCTACTTTCCGTGCGCATTTGGGAGGAAGCGGGGTTCGAATCCCTGTCCGTCTATCCAGATTTTAATTCGGGCGAATACTGGGATGGTTCCTTCAAAAGGCCATGGTAGAATTCTTTCCTGTTCCTTGTCCCAGTCTCACCTGTAGTGACCTCGACGTCGACAAGGCGTAAAGGAATAATAATAATATAAAAAAACCTTTTCTATAGCCAGTGCTGACTGAGTGTGTTAAGCCAGTGTATCAAAAACAGAGATAAGGATCCAGCGTTTAACGCGGAAACGGAACTATGGAGCGCGCAGAGTGAACTTTTCTTACGAAAAACAAACTTTGCGGGGTTAAGGATATGTAAGAACCATACAATGAACGGGGTTTGATTCAGGAACCTTTCCATCACCAGTAATTCTTACGCCACTCAGCTAAAGAACTTCTCTTGATTTCCACAAAAGTTTCAACAGGACTTTAGTGATAGTATTCTTTTTTCAAACTGGAGAGCAACTCTGTATGATACTCTTCTCCTCTAGACTGCAGCCGCTGTATCGGTCTCTGCCTTTGGTTGTTTTGTGGATGTTGCTGGTATACAAGTATATCAGCATCTCCTTCCAAGACTATATGCTTCTGCTCTTCCCTCCCCCCACCCCCACCCAACCCCCCACCCCACTCCCCCTTCTCTTCCGGCCACCGTAGAGTATCCTTTCTAACTCCCCGGCACAATCTGCAGGGACTTTGCTGCTGGGAGGAATTCGATAAGCTGGTGGCTTACGGTATTTCGCATCGCTTCACTGCTGTCGCTGTATTATCTCGAGGAAACATTGCCAACGGAGATGTTTACCGAATTTCGTGGGATCAACATCTTCAGTGTAAGATAATACAGACGATGACATTGTTATTTGGTCCCATTGCACAGTGTAATAGATAGACGCAGGATTAGCGAAGGACAAACGAAATATTGACGGCTCCTTATGACAAATTTTAACGCTAGTAAGATCATTTACCAGATTCTAAATAAATTCTTGAAGAACCTCCCAATAATGCGGTAAATTTCAAATGCATACCCGAACTCAAAATTCACACTGCTGAGTTGCGTCATTTCCAGGTGGTATTCTTATTTTTGTGTACTAGTAAGTTCGGGACACAGCTCACTTTCTGTAACGCTCTTATTTAGTTACATCAGGACCAATATTAAAACTGTTTGTTTATATGTTCAAATATAGTAATGATAACTACTGTCCATCAATTAAAGGTAAACAAATAATGTCTAACTAGGAACTGAAATGAGTTACTTTTATTGTTATTATATTTACCCGGCCCTGCGTAGCTGCAGCTCACTCTGGTTAAATAGAAAAGAGAAAGCACACATTTCTAATTTGTTTAATTTCACAGTGCTTGTGGGTATTTAATATTTTTTGTTGTTACATTTTCTCTGCAGATGTAGAGAATGTCTGCTTTGCTGACTCTAATTGTCCATGTGAGAAGCAATAAACAGTACAATTCAAACGATTGGCCCTGAGCTTTGTTGATGGCGATTGTAAACGCCAATCGAATTGGAATTGCAGTCTCTTAAATTGAACCATCGGAATCATAGGAATGCGAGGAATGAGGAAATCTTCACGTTTGAAAGATTCTGATACCATTTATGCGATTACGGTTGTCATGTGTGCGCCTGCAAAGGTTACTGACAAAAATCCTATGAAAACCATCCCGTCTCTCCCTTAATACCCCTTAATGTATGCACATGTTCTTTAAATAAATCCAAGATTTTTATCCGATTTCGATGGAACTTAGCACAAGTATACTTTAAAACAAAGCTAAAAAGAAAAATAGTGCCCACATATGTTTTGCAAAAATCCAAAACCTCTCCACCTTTATCCCTCCGCTACTTAATTTATCACTCCAAACCTATGAAAAAAAGAGAATAGAATCAAAGAAATGAAAAAAGGAAAAAAACAAATGAATAAAATACTAATCAAAATCAAAATAACAAAACAAATTACTCCAAATCTCAGACAAAAAAAGAAAACAAAAATCAAAGTAAAAATGTCAAAAAATAAAAACTTCTTATAACTGATTCGAATATTTGTACATTCTTTTTTCAACCAATTTATCTTTCGACCTAACTAATTTCAGCAAAAAAAAAAAGAAAAAAGAAAAATATAAATAAATAAAATAAAATAAATAAATAAAAAAACCTACTGTTTAAATCGACATAAGTATATAAAAAGACGGGTGATTTCGAATGCAACAGTGTGTTAAAATTTCAAAGCAATCGGTGAATAACTTTCGGAGTTTTGAGATTAGAAACAAACGAACATTTACGTTTTTATTTATATTTATGATGATTTGGAGCTTTCGTTCGTTCCTAAGAGCGACTTGATGCATATTTGATAGATACTCAAACTGTCTATAACCTCTGGCCAAGTTATTACAATGCTAGCTTGGTTCTGTTTTCTTCTAAATCTATAGGTTTTGTGTATTCATTTACCTGGGAGGATTACTAGTCCAAGCAGGGTGATAAATTTTTGGTGTGGCACGTGGTAATCGAGAGTACATGGGTTCAGATCCCGATAAATCAAATTTCAGTCGTTACTATTTTCGTGAAAGAAACAAACGAGAAGTGGTGAAACGTTCCTTAAAATTCGTATGATAAATTCTCTTAGCATTCTTTGCAAATAAAACTGTAGACTTTAATGATTATGACGTAGGCATGTCTTGGAAGGGGTAAAATAAGACACTCAAGAATAAACGCTATCCAGATTCATGCAATATCTTCTCCATCACACAAACCAAACCGTACCGTGACGGAATTCACACTAACGGGACATCCATAAATTACGTGAGGTGTTTTTCCGGATTTCCTCCCCCCCTTCTGGTGAGATCTGGTCCGCGAGACCCCCCTACCCCCTACAAATTACCCTCGCAGCTTTCTTGAGAACCTTTTTTTTAGATCTCACCCTTCCAAAACCGGTGACACCCCCACTACCTGCCACGCGTGGGAGGGGGTGAGCTTAGCCTTGGAGTTTTGTTTCTTATTAAACACTAGCTGACCCGGCAATGCTTCACTATTGCTGGATTGAGTAGGCACATAGATTAAATGAAAAAATATTTACATATAAATTTTAAACTGCTGTTTCATTCATTTTCAGTTGGAAAGGGTGAGAGGGGATGCGCTTTGGAAAACATACGTAGGCAGTATTTTTCTGTTTGTTTCAAAGTATAAGTGTACAAATTCTTATCTAAATCTGATAAAAAATGTGGTTTGCCTAAATTATGGGGTAAAAAAGTAATGGGGTTGGAAAGGGGGAGAGGGGATGAATATTCGGAAACCATACGTAGGCAGTATTTTTCTGTTTGTTTTAAAGTATAAGTGTACAAATTCTTATCTAAATGTGATAAAAAATGTGGTTTGCCTAAATTATGGGGTAAAAAAGTAATGGGGTTGGAAAGGGGGAGAGGGGATGAATATTCGGAAACCATACGTAGGCAGTATTTTTCTGTTTGTTTCAAAGTATATGTGTACAAATTCTTATCTAAATCTGATAAAAAATGTGGTTTGCCTAAATTATGGGGTAAAAATGTAATGGGGTTGGAAAGGGGGAGAGGGGATGAATATTCGGAAACCATACGTAGGCAGTATTTTTCTGTTTGTTTTAAAGTATAAGTGTACAAATTCTTATCTAAGTCGGATAAAAAATGTGGTATTGCCTAAATTATGGGGTGAAAAAATTATGGGGGTGGAAAGGGGGCGAGGGGATTAATATTCGGAAACCGTATGTAGGCAGTATTTTTCTGTTTGTTTTAAAGTATAAGTGTACAAATTCCTATCTAAATCGGATAAAAAATGTGGTTTTGCCTAAATTATGGGGTGTTATGGGGAATAGGGGGTGACTTTTTGGAAATTTTTTTTCACATGAACCTTCGCAGACGCACACTCAAAATCTTTCCAAAGTTTCATTGCAATCTGATAAATGGTATAGGAATGTATAGAAGACGAACAAACCCACAAACCCACAAACATTGATTTTATATATAAGAAGATTAGTAGTGATGTTGATCTATCGTCCGCGATTCAGTGGCCGAATAGCATTACGAATCCAAGATGGGCTACTTGCGGTAATGTGTCGAGGTGTTCTTGTGGCTGACCAAATGCCGCCTATCCTCGATTAGAATTAAATACAAAATCGTAAGGGTATACGTAACAGTTTGCAGGAAGCAATGAACAAGGAGCTTGAATTTTCATCCTTCCTGTCATCACCTAATCCACCAGTGAAGGCCTTTGAGTAATCTCTCTGTCTAGACCTCATGTTGGGTGCCGTTGGTGTGGGAGGCTGTCTAGCGGCTATCGGCCTGGAGTAGTTCCCAGGCCACGTGACGTGGCACGCAGACCGGTTGCGTCGCCGGAGACCAGTAGCCAGTCACTAGGAGTTCAGCGCGGTGACAACGTAATTTATACCTTGCGACGTGACTTACTTTACCCATTCACGGCTTCCGCTGAAACTGGTTTTTTCTTGTTGGCTAGGTGACGGAAGGAAGTATTACCATGATCGATCATTTCTCTCAAATACACTCAAAGGATTTAAGACTAAAAGCAGTAATAATAAGAACAAGGGGTTAAGGAAATAGGCATTGGAGTGCGTTTAAATTAATGTGCATATACTGTTACTGCAATGGCTAACTCTGCTCAGTTGTACCATGGAAGAAAGAAATATATGGAGACGAAATACCGCTTATTCTGCGACGACGCCTCTAAACTCTCGACTGATACTATGCTTGCGCAGCAGCGGCAACCCATACAATTGCTATTTGGAGACAGTATATCCCGAAAACTAAGCAAGATATCGAAAAATTTTAGTCTTTATTTTCGATTTTTTTCGTCGTGTTACATAAGAATCCATCATCAAATGTGACTTTTTGCGAGATTTTTCTTCTGCATTTCAACTCACATTTGAGACAGTATATCTCGAGAACTAAGCAAGATATCGAAATTTTTTACTCTTTATTTGTCTTGTCTTTTTAAATAAGAATCCATCATCAAATTTGACTTGACCAATTTTTTCTTCTGAATTTCAATCAAAAACATCTCACATTTGAGACAGAATATCTTCAAAACTAAGCAGGATATCAAAAAACATTATTTTTCATTTTTTATTTGTCTCATGGAGTTATATAATAATCCATCATCAGATTGCGGCGTCACGTTTATCCTAGAGTCCCTTTGAGGTTTTTGCTCATATTCCCCGTGTCTGTATGGATAGGTAATATGGCAGCCACTCCTCTCCCCCCGGCGTCACTTCAATGCTTGGTGAAGGTCCCTTGCGTCGTCTCCATATATTTCTTTCCTCCATGAGATGTAACTCTTTTTACAGGTAAACTTCCTCTCTGTGGGTCCCAATTTGGAGTCCGGACAGAGACATTGATTGGCTTCTGAGTTTTATTTGCGATGTGACAAGATACTGTTTCGAGTTATGAATGAAATGTAGAGACACTATATCGTTTTACGCAATGCCATCGGTGGCAAGTTTTTTTTCACCAGGTATCCAATACGAGTGATTTGTCTTCCATTTCAGGCACCGAGCCTGGGATTAGCGGTAACGGTCTGGCCTGGCATTGTGAGGACTTGGGTTCGAATCCCCTGTCCAGCCATGCAGATTTCGGTTTTCCATGGTTTTCCGAAATAACTACAGGTGAATGGTTTATTTAATAGGCCATGGCCGAATTTATTTTCGTTCCTTACCTCCCCATCCTTTCCTGCCTTTATAGACCTTGAAGTTATTAGCTGGACACAAGAGGCAAAAAAAAAAAAAAAATTAAGACGTTTGTTAGCTAACTCAGTACAGACAAAGAAGTTTCAGACATGTATTTAACGGAATTCATTTGTTTCATGCAGTGTCACTCTCCAACACTAAAAAATAACTCCTGTGAGGGAAAATTTTTCAGAATTGTAATTTTTCTCAAGTTATTAGTACCTGAAATTCAGGTTCTGAGCAACTCTTGCGTGTTAGAGTAATCTGTGAGGCGCTTGCCTAAAGATCGCATGGAGCTGTGTTGTGAAGTGAACAGGTTGAGAAGGTAAATGGGTAAGCAAACAATATGCTCTGCTTCTTAGGTCGTAATTTAAACTAATGTATGGCGGGAGTAATATTGATTGTACACAAAGCACTAATGAGACCTCGCTTCGAATACAGTATTGCTCGTTTGTGTGGAGCCCCGATCAAAATGGATTAATAGACACGTTGAAGATTCAAAGAGGAACCATCCTATTCGTGACAATTATATACAGCTGGAGAGAACGCGGAAGTGTGATTTGGGTTTTCCATGGTTTCCCTAAATCACTCCAGGCGAATGCCGAGATGTTTCCTTCAAAAAGGCCATGGCTGAATTCCTTCCCGTTCCTTGTCTCCAGTCCCATCCCACCTCCAATGATCCTAGCCGTCGACGAGGCGTAAAGCAATAAGTAAAAAAAAAAAAAAAAAAAAAAGCGTAAGTGTGATTTTAAAGGAGTTAGGTTGCTAAGACCTGGAGCAGCGTAGGCGCTGCTCTTGTGATAAGCTAATTGGAAATCTTATGACATATTCCAGGATGATACCAAACACATTTTATTAGCAGCAACTTTAATATGACCGATAAAATAGGAGAAATTAAGTCAATAAACGATTCTTTTATCTACACATTTTTGCCATGAGCGATATGGGACTGCAATTGGAATGATTTATCGAGAAAGAAAACTTAGAATTCGGTAGGATTTGGACTTGAGGAACCACTCCTGATTTGGGCTTTCTATGAGTTTCCTGTCACTCTAGGCGAATGCCGGAATGGTTCTCCTGTCATGTCCCATGTGTCCCTTGCCACATATTTACTACACGATCCCCAACCGTCTTCGTAATGAATCGAGGAAGAATAGCACGAGCGGCTACGCAACGTCCGACTTGATTACCTCGATTTTTAATATCATTGGTGAATGTTGGGACGGAGCCCTATTATTATTTATTATTGATTCAAGTTCACTATGGAGCGCTTACGAGTAGTTATTTTTGGCTGCTCACTTTGATTCCCCTTTTTTTTTTTAACTGAGTAACGTCTCTTTAGCAGCGAGGTCTTTTGAGACGGGAAAGAATGGGGGCAAGGAATGGGAAGGAATTCGGCCATGGCCTTTTTGGAAGGTAGCATCCCGACATTTGCCTGGAGTGATTTGGGGAAACCATGGAAAACCCAAATTTGGATGCCCGGACGGGGATTCGAACCACCGTCCTCCTGAATGCGAGGCCAGAACGCTAACCGTTACACCACTCTCGTGCTTTTATTCCCAATACCTCTTTATTCCAGCTAATAATTTTTCCTTTGTCTCCTGTGATCTGGGTTTCGGAAACCTAATTTCACTTCAAGATTTATAAATTTTACAGACAGATTAATATGAAGCATAAAAAACAAAGTTTGAGAGTGTTTAAAGACACGCGTTCATTTCATACCTGAAGGAACGGTATAAAAATTCCCTAGAAATTTTGGCCGTCAATGAGGTGGTTATGTCGACGGTCCAGAGTGGAAAATACCTTTGTGTTTTGGTTAACGGGGTGAGACTTCCATAATCGGACGCTAATCCAAGCAATGAGTCGAGAATATTCCGTGCGGAGTGGCTAGTAGAATTTATCCGTTTTCGGAAGCAAAGTTACTGAATAACTTGTGCATTTTCCGTAGCGTACTGTCCTTTTGATCTATTGACCTTATAACCGCCGGACTACTTCACCAAGGCTGATATATATTCCGTGTCAAAGGGCAACTGGTGCCTAGAACGCTTTCGTTAAGCTACGCTCACTAGCATTATTACCGCTCGAATTCAAAAGTTGGAAGCAATATGGCCTCATATCAATCAGCAGTATTGTAACCCCCGTGGTCTATTTAACCTTTACTATAATTACAAAAATGAATCCCGCAAAAACAATTCATGTAAAAATAGGTCAAGTCTCGTGCTCGTGTAGTTACAAAAAGTTATGAGATCTTCTTGTGAGCCCAGTCTACTTTACAGTGTGTATTCACTTTCTGAAACAAAATGGTTTCTCTCGGTGTCAGAGATCGATTATTTAGAATTAAAAAAACAATTCTGGTGACTTAGCCATTATGCACGCCATGCTTTAGTTGACCTGTATAAATACATACCTTAAATGAGTTGATTTATCAAACTTACAAATAGGCCTGCATCAAAGGCTAGATTTCCCTCACTCTTTTTGACAAGTATATATTATTCCTTCAATTTCAGTAAAAATTATGATTTGCAAAGAGGTTGCCTTTTTGTGTAATGTTGTTATAGAGCGTACGGAAAAATAAATGTAAGTGGAAAGTGATTTGTCGGGGTTATTATTTCAAGCAACCAATTGCTTATCATAGTCTTAATACATAGTGTGTTGTTATGTTAGTCGCCCTGGGGATTGGAATGACATGTGTGGTGTAATGTGTATCAGGTAGGATGATCACTCACGGCAACAGAGCAGCGAGGACTTCTGGAAGGCCTTCGTCCTGTTGGAGAAGCGTCTGGAAGGCGGCCTTCACCGACTGCACCTGCAACAAGAAACTCTGTGAGAGCAACGGAAACACATCAGCAAGCATCCGAAAATATATTACGCTCACCGTCTGATGCAATTGCACCATATAACTGTTGCAGGAGAAATAAATATTCACATTTGGTAGCTTACGAGCAAGGTGGATGAGCCGTAACAGTCTGGACTTGCTACCGGGAGGGCGCGGGTTCGAATTCCAGTCCGGCCATGCAGATAACGATTTTCCATGATTTCCCGAAATCACTCCAGGTGAATGTTAGGATGGTTCCTTCAATAAGCTCTGGCCCAAATTTACCAGTTCCTCGCCCCTACTCCCTTCCCGCCTCAGATGATCTAGATATTGTGGTATGACATAGAGCCACATTCACGTGCGGTTTCTGACCAACACAACAAGGCACGCATTACGCTGGCTTAGAAGGACACTGCAGGACAGGGGTCAGCGAATTCAAGTATTACGGCGAATTCTGCATTCAAGCTGGAAGAAAGACTAAACACAATAGCTGCCAGTTTGTAAAGGCAGATTTACGACCTTTCACTGCTCAGTATGGGGTCGGCCGCAGTTCGGTGGTCGGACAGCGTTGACGGGTGAGATGTATATCGCGTGACGAATGCACAAACGTGATAACGTCAAGACACGCCAAATTAGAGATTCTGTGAGTGCTCATTGCGTGAAAATAGTAAAACCGAGTGGACACGAAAGAAAAACGACAGTTTCCGAAGAAATTCTCCAACCCCGTCGAAGGAATTATGTTTTGAACGAGAGTGTGCTTGGAGGGGCGAATGTTTTGCCAATAGTATTTTAATATATAGAATAGTTCTTATTTTTTTTTTTTGTATAATCTTGTTTCATGTCCGCCAATGAGGAGAGAGACAGGAACGTCTACATCGCCGATAGGACCAGAGAAAAATCGGCTGGAGGAGGAGAAGAGCATGCCGAGGTTTTAAAAGGTGCTGCGAGATGCTGTTCGTGGTCTTTTCTGGGTCTTTGCTGGTCGTCTTTTGGGTCTGACTGGTTCCTGTTCACTTGTGCTGGCGCACAAGAACTACCCAGAAAGCCGACAGCATATCATGCGATCGGTTGTGTCTGCATTTTGAGTCACAAGGTGACAAATAAATTCAATGTGGGCTCGGAGTTTGCTGACTTCGCCAATGCCGGACAGACGGTAAAAGACAAACATTGCAGCAGTTAGTAATATTGTGTTTGCACTCTACCCAACATAACGCTCTGAGCGGAGAAGTCCGCACGATAAGTGTTCTCACTCTCCAATAGATAAATTGAGATATTAGCCGTGGCATTATTTTGTTTTTAACTTGATTCAGTCATTTCTGTGATTGAAACGGACATTAGCAACTATCAAATAGTCTCATTACGGTTCTTGCCGAAGACTGTAAACTGTTATTTTATATATGGAAATCTAAATGGATATTTTGTCGTTTTGTATTGCTTAATTTAGTGGCCATTAATGTAGGGCAAAGGTGTTGATTGTAAATAATTTTGATTGTGTATAATTATTAAATTTAAATCCACCTTATGTCTGTTGGCCTTCGTTCAGAGAATATATGGTCAGGTTATGACTTTTTCATGCTTATTAGTGATTATAAATCATTTTGATAACCCTTTTCAATCCATAATTTAAATACTCATATGCTTTTGGTAAAATTAAAATAAATATTAATTACCATTCAGTACAGCGGTATACCGTACCCGCTTCAATATTGACGAGGTGTTAAGCAATTTTTTTAAAAATTAGCAGACTCTGTTCTTCTAAACTATCAGCATTAAATTCTAATTTCTCGAATTCATCTTACGTAAACACCTGCATAATGAATTAATTTGACGAGGAACATCACTTAAAAAAACTCTTTAGTGAGTTATGATTTCAGTAGCGATACTTCATGGAAGCTAACCATACAAGAATTTTGAACAACCCTCTTAAATTTGCAAAAAAAAAAAAAAAAAAAAAAAAAAAAAAAAAAAAAAAAAAAAAAATTGCAGTCTGGTAAAATGAGCAGGCAGTGTTTTTTTTTATTGTTTTGTGCCTAGTCGACGTCGACGTTATTAGGGGCGGGAAATGAATGGGCGACAATGAGTGGAAATGAATTGGGCCAGGACCTTTTGGAATAAATCATCCCCGCATTCACCTAGAGTGATTTTGGGAAACTATGAAAAGACGAATTCGGAATTCGAACCAGCGTCCTGTCGAATGCGAGAACAAAGCCTTGCCGCTCATCCATCATGTTCGGTCTGCAGGCGTGCGTATAGATTAAACTTAGAGACAACCGCATTAGTGATTATGCTCTGTTCTTGGTAGGTCACCCACAACAAGTATTAGTGATCTTATTATTATTATTTTTGTAGGTCCTGACTTATTTCTTTCTTCTCTAGTTTTAGAAATTTTCTGAAGTTTTTAATGGCATTTTAATGGTTTTGCCATTTTTCTTTTCTACTCCTAAATATAATGGCTGTGTATTTCTTAACTCTGCTTGAGTTTTCTATTTGTGTGTTCATTCCGGTGTGATCTTACTCCTTTGACCAGTTTACTCATTTTTTTTTATCTTGCGTATGTAAGAACTGAGAGGATTCGGTATTTCCATTCAATTGGTAAACCATATAAAGATATATATATATAATAAAACTAAACATAAAAAACATCTTCAATACAACCAGAAAATCTAAGATATTTCCCTTTTTGATTGGTGTCAAACTTTCCACAGCTACTCCTTTGCATTATAAACTTGTTACATTAAAAAATTATTGATCATGTATCAAGTTTGAAAACAATAAAAAATTATATAACTAGAGGAGTTAATACATTCAAGTGGATAAACAGCAGTGAGTTAGATAAACAGTATTGCCAATACTCAGACTCACAACCCAGTATACAACTTAACATTATGTCAAAATTAATGACTACGTAGGTACTGTCCAAATATACATTCCATTTACCAATTTTTATGCAATTACTTGCATACATTCATTACGTTATCGTGTATGGAGGAGTCAAAGATACAAAATGTTTTGTGGTCTGGTGACGGGAGGATTAATCTATGAAGTTTTGGTAGAAACAATAGTTTTTTTCTCTCTATGTTACGCCCGCTTTAAGCGTTCCAGTCCAGTAATACAGATTTTTTGTAGGTTCAACAAATAAGAATCACATTGGGAATTGAAATACAAAAAAAAAGGGAGAAACCACCAACACTGTATTTTTCTTTTATCTACAAATCACACATAACGTACGATAACTGATTTAACAGTTTGAAGCCCAACCAAAACAGAGGTAATATAGATTAGATTACACTTATAAAATTTGCAGCTAATTCTGTTATTCTTTCGGAGATAATAAGGATAGGATTCAACAGGAAAAAAGCTCAGTCAAGCTTAAGTGTGGTGTGATAATGTGTTCCCACATACAGCAGTAGGAGGGAATGCAAAAAAGGCCAGCAAAACTGGTGTGTTTGAATTCTAGTTGAATAAACTCGATAATAAATCAACTTGGTTGGGGGTCATCGGAAGGCAGGAGATATTCTCTGCAAAACTATAATTTTTTATAAGGTCTGCATGGTTGTGTGGTAAGGAATAATTAATTTACGAAAGTATCGTGACGATAAAGTAACATTTGACTTCTTGGAAAATACAACTGGAATGTTTTAAAATTTGCAGATACACGAGTGAAGGATTGGATTAAGTTAACAAGAGTGGTTCTTTTTAACATTGCTCACGAATTTTTGAAATCCTGATTGATAGTCATCAGTGCCCTTTCGTAAGTCTATATTTTTCTTCTGAGTTTGTCAGGTAATAACATAAATATCTGTGTGTGTTAACTAATAAAATTTAAGTATCAGGAATTATTTCGCTTATAATTTATTAATTTCTTTGTTATTTTCAATTTCATAATATAAATTTTCATATTATGCTTTTGACTGTCAAATTCAAGTGATGGACTAAGAAGATAACTGTAAGCTATTAGATGCGATCATCAGCATAAAATTGGTATCAAGGTAATTATTTCACTGAAATATTTTACTGCCATTACTTGTTAATCTCCAGTGTGTGATTAAGGAATTATTGTGATAAGAGTAATGCAAGTAAAAGACAAGCTGGTCTGACGCAACAGTTAATTTGCTTCCAGTCTGATATTTCTCAGTTTGAACTGGATTGAACTTAATCATGATGGAAAGCATTCTATGGTGGCAATTTCCGTAGCCTAACTATCACTTTGTTATTATATTTTATTGTTATCTTATATAATTTTAGTGTTAAATTGATCCACCTAACTGCATTTTCCATTTACGAATTTTAATTTTAAATTCCTTCAGCGTTTTTCGTAAATTATTCATCACGTTCCTTGGCAATTTATACAATCCCTTATCCACAAAAGAAAATCTTCCCACTATTTTATGTTTGACATCGAGTTCCAGGTTGTGTCCATGTTCGTTGTTTCCTAATTCTTCTCCTAATTCTTTAACCAATATACCTCCAAGCCCCATCACCAATATATGTCTTGAACACTCCCAGCACTCTCTTCAACCTCCACTCGCCTTCCGATGACTCCCAATCCTGATCCTTTGTCATACCAGTTAATCACTGAGTCCTGCAGCAGTTTCCACATACAAATCTAGATACTCGCTTTTGCGCACCCTCCAACTCTTGTGTTTGATACCCAAAATATGGATCCCGAACTACACCACCATATTCAAGCAATGGTCTGACCAGAGTTTTTTAACCTCCAGTAAATGATGGATTTTGTTTATTATCAAATATTATGATAAGAAATTTACATTTCATACCTTCAACAAACAATTCCTTCCCCAGATTATAATCTGAAACAACCTTTAGTTTTTTTTTTTTATCTGTGTACCCAAGCTGATACTTCCTGTCATTTATCTTCATTCCATGTTGGCCTACCCAGGTGAATATTGTATCCAGATCACCCTGCATCTGTTCACATTCTACCTTTTCGATCCTACTGTACACCAAAATTTTATAAGCAAACAACCTAAATTCGGACTGTAAATCATCAACATAATCATTTATTAGAATGATGAGTAGCAATGGTCCCAGTACACAACCCTGTGGCCCTCTTTTTGATACTGTATTTTCTACACTAATGCTTTGCTTTCTGTCTTTTAATAATCTAACTGTTACTTTAAATAATTAATTAATGCTCGACTAAACAGGTTATCCTAAATCGTTTGATACGTGATGAACGTTTGATCCCGGCACGAGGTGGAGTGTTGCGTGTGACTCAGTGGCTGCACACGTGTGGCGGCGTGGCACGTGCTCTAATCTGGGCGACCGCTTCTAAATCGGCGGCGCCGCTGGCCACCTCCCAGAAGGTGTCACACATACCAACACACAATGTTTACTCACTGCACCACTCGGAATAGTAGGATTCCCTTCGCTGGGTTCACGAGAGATTGGTAATTCGGTGCATATCAGAAAAAGCTACTGTTTTTATATAAAAAAAGAGCCTGTCTGTTGATTGCACCATCACTATCTAATCGGATGTAACGGTCATAAGTCTCGTTGCTTCGTAAATTGTTAAAAAATAATATTGAAAAATATTTATTTTATGTTTAAAAATATAAAGTGGATATATTAATAGCATGTTTTTGAAGAATCTCTGATAGCAAGTAGAAAATGTGAGGGCTGGTCATGGAGATAATAAGGATGAAAATAAGGATAGATGGATGAAGAATGATGGAATGAATGGAATGGATTGCAGAGAACTGTGCGATATAAAATTGAAAATGGCACCGATTGGGAGAAACAGTATTATGAAAGGATTTTGAATTATGAAAAATATTTACGGCTGCAGCCATTGAGGAGATGAATAATATTAAAATTGTGTTGTGTTAAAAATCAATGTATAAGGCAGAGTAGTATATGAAGTGTTGTAGAAAGTTTTCATGGTGATTTTTTTTAATAAAAGGAAGAAGTCATAAAAGAATTTCAGGTTCAGTATAAAGGTTTATTTCAGATGGTAAGAAGAAAGATAATGAATTATAACCGGAATGGCGAGCGTTCAAATCCGTCTTTGCAATAAGAGACTGCAGAAAAAGTATTTCCTGCCTGGTGGAAAGCATCAAGGAGCACGACAAGGTAAAAGAAAATATTTTAAAATTATTTATAATCATTGTTGAATGACCGGAGGGAGAATTTGAATATTGTTTAGTTGAAATAAAGAAAGGTAAAAAGTATTAGTGTATATGGAAGATTTCCATATGCAGGAATACACGGAAAGGGTAGGTTATAAGGAGTTATGACTGGTGTTAGAAACATAATTGAACGTGCAGCTCAAGAAGAGAGCAGCTAAAAATTCAGCCAGGATTTATCAGCACACATGCATATGAAAAGCAGACAAAAATCTGGCATGTAGTTATATATTTTTTAACTGCATTACTCCATTTTGTTTTGATTTAAGTAAACTACAATGTGTCGATTGAGTTCAGGCATACTTTAATTTTAGCAAATTTGACTGAGAAGGGATTTCGCAACCATCAAGTCGAATGCTTGGAAGGTCCCTAATCTCCGCCTATTAAACTACACATTTTAGAAACAAAAAATACACTTATCACACGTATAATGTAGTTACACATTTCGCTGACAGATGGCAACACTTCAATTCTTCCATTAGTAGGTATAAAATGCTTGGCATCAGCATGGGAATAAAACCGTTAAATAAAGCTCAGAATTTGACCATGCCGATGATGAGAAAACTCATCAACGAAAGCCGACCCAAATGTTCGGTAAAGGAAATGAAGAAGAAGAATAGATTTACGGATTTTCTTCAAATGTTTAGAATGCTTAAATTCCTTTAAATTTGGCACGGTTTTGATTAGACTTACGGTTACTGTTTACTATTTGTTTGCGTATATCGTTATCAATAGTAAGTTAGATTACAACTAACAGGGGATTATGGGTTCGTCACTGAAGACGTAAATGGAGTTGGAAGAGGATTGTGGTGAAATAACAGGAAAGAAATAGGCCATCGTGGAGAAGCAACCATGGCATTCGCTTGGTGTGATAGTGGAAAACCGTATTCTGGATGATAGGAACGAGGATCGAATCCAAATGCTAAGTCTGAACGTTATCTGCTAGGTGACTGTTGCCATAGTATCCCTGCTTCCTCGTGCGGCACTGTCAGCTACACGGAATGCATCATTTATCTTCTTCACCTCAATAAAAGACTCAGGTTTCAAGATCGACTTAGGCTCTTCACGCTTCAAACACGCTAGTTGTAAAAAGAAATGGCTCGAATATGATAGTGTAATATGGGACCGACATTTTGCGTATCAAATACAGGAGTTGGAGAAGGTGCAAAAAAGGACTGCTAGATTTGTTTCTGGAAATTATCGCAGAATGCAATCACTGACAGATATGATAAAGGAGCTGGAATGGGATTCATTGCAAGACAGGAGGAGGATGAGGAGGGTCATGGGAGTGTACAGGGCGTATACTGGCGATGAGGCATGGAAAGATATTGGAGTAGGTATGAAAAGTAGTGCATGGAAGGGAAAAGATGACCATGACCACAAGCTGGCACTCGATTGCAGGCACAAGGGTGTGGGAACATTATCTTTTTAGGTAAGTGTGTCAGGGATTGGAATGAGTTACCAAGGGAAATGAAAGTTAAAATTTGTAGATGGCAAATGTAAGTGATTGCAGGATAGGGAGAAGATGGGTGTGTAGGGAAATTGCCCCCGGAGCCTGTGCTCCATTGCAATTAAATTAAAATTAAATTAAAGTGTCTTCTATGTGGCTCTTCCGAGCTGCCAAATAGCGTGTTTTTTTGCTTTTTCTTTAAATTTTCTTTTACAAAGAACGTAGCTCATTTATCTTGTGAAATTGTTTACTTGGCCAGAAAACATAACATTCTAAGAATAAAACCTTATAAGATAAAAAATGTTAATCACGTTACTGATACATTAAACGGAATCAATAGGAGCATTGTTCAGAATCGGGCGGTGACAGTGAATAGAGATGGTGGTGCAGACTGTCTTTAGCTTTGAACGAGAAATAGAGAATAATAACATCTTTGGTGCTGGATTACTGTTGGCTGTATCGGAAGAATGGGACGTGGAGAAAAATTGTCCGTAATAGAACAATATAGAGATAATGTGTGAGGCTACAGACTTGTGGTAAATGTATTAACTGTTGTTTTGGAATTTATAAAGTCATTATGAAGGGTTAGATAATATTTTGTTAATGAATACTTTTCTGTTGTAATTGCTTTTAATTGAAAAGGAGACACAAAGAATAAACGCTAAAAGAAGGAACTACAGAAAATGTGTGACTTTGAGGTACACTAAACGAAGCGAAAAAGACATAAACAGTAATCAAACGACTGTGAATGTAAACGGAAGCTCGCAATCTGCACACTCGTCGCTAATGGTCATAATGTCAATAAACAGAAATATGTGTAAAGAGGTTGAAGATGCCACGTATTATACCTCTTTGGCGCCTCAATCAGATGAAGCGGATGTACTGTACAACTTAGAAGAGGATCGAGAACCAACGGGGGTCGCAGCGTTCTCCACGAATAGGGAAAGCTTTAGCTGAGGTCAAAGGCCGGCCTCAATATCCAGAACATTCTGATTCATTTTAAAAAGTATTAAATTAAAAAGTTTTCAATGAAACTAGTATAATTTGGTTTTATATCTGCAAGAAAAATAGGTCAATATCAAAGATAAACTATTCTTTCTTTGTGTTTTTAATACGCATGGCACATATATGGCAATTTATGACAATAATACACAGGAGGAAGAAACATACGAGCGAAATAAGAGGTTATTTTATTCATATGTAATTTTACTGCACACCTTATCAGCTTCGTTAGTAAATGCTTCTCTACAGACAGTACAAAAACTGGTCACCGCGACAAAACTGACGATACCATCAGCGATGGAATCAAAAGTGACGCAAGTACAGGACGACAATCTGTGTATGATTTCCAGCAAGCATGGAGGCACGGTGCTAAAGGCGGGTTTACACGGTTCACTTTTCGTAATTACTCAGGATGATTCATTCGCAGTGAAGGTGAATTCACCTTTTGTTTACACATATCATCACAAATGAACCATTCAATTCACTTCAAGATGGCAACAAACAAACTTGTGCGTGTTGGAGTGAATTTAATTTTTAGAAATATCGCGTAAGGAATTAAAAGTTGTACCGTTGAGAAAGTTAATTGCAAAAAGAAAAGTTTGTGGACGAGAAATTCGATCTTGCAGCTTGGTAGAATGGATATTGCAAGACAAAATGGTATATAATAATAATCTTGGAACAAATGAATCAGAAAGTTTTGTTATCAAAAACTCCCCACTAATTACAAAACAGGATACTAATGAGAAAATGTTTTACAGCTAAACCAAAGCTAGAAACTACTCTCAGGTTTCTTGCAACTGAAAACTGCTTTTTTGTTTATTACTTTGCTAGGTATTATTTACAAAATTCGAAGATGTATGGTACTAGGTGCAAATGCAAGTTGTATGTTTCAAGGTAACAATGTCAGGTAGAAGATACAAAAAGAAAGTGTGGTACAGGATACAAAGATTTAAGATGCAAGATACAGACTTCTTGGATGCGAGATACGAGATACACGCTTCTTATAGTCTGTGAAGATGATCATTCACAATGTACGCTTCTTGTGGGCTTGCAGCGATGTCGTTCGGTGAGTTGTGTTTTCTTCGGCAGCTGCAGTGAGAGAAGTCTTCTGGATTGGCGCCCCTGTGTGTATTGTTACGGGATGCTTGGGTGTCCGCCCATTACGAGTGACTGCAGTGCGTTGCCGTATGTGCTGGCGTAACGGGGAGAAGTGGTCGCCTTAGTGAATTCTCTCTCCATGAAGGAAATGTAGTTGTTGTATTCTTTATCGTGGTGTTGACAAACATATAGTACTGTGTAGCCTAGCAATCATGTTGCGGCATTTTGTTTCCATGCTAGTTTTCGGATCTTATCCGGTCTGAAGATTTCTTGTAATGAAGTTGTGGTTCCGTTCAGCTGTGCTATCTTGGATTTCAGCCATATCCAAATGCGCTGTGTTTCGCCGCACGAGAAGCGTTGCGAAAGGGTGTCTGTGTTGCCGCATTTGTGGCATCTGTCAGTTGCCGAGAGATGAATCCGGAAAAGTTTTTCGTTTGGCGGTATTAGTTCGTTAGTTGTTTTATACCATGCAGACATTACCTCAGATGGAAGGTTTTTGTTAAAAATGGTTCGCCAAACTTGGGGCCAGTTAGTGCCCGGATACTTTGATTCAATGTTGTTTCTTTCGGCCATTGGTGAAAGTCTATTATAAATGTCCCTTGTTGTTTTGGGTGGAGGTGGACCTAAGCTCATTTCGAAATAACTTTTTTCTAAAAAATAGATTTTTAGCTGGTTTAAGTTCTTCCCTATATTTCCTAATGTAGACTGGGGCTTTCGTGCATTGTGGTTTGTAGTGGTTCATGACTGAAGTTTGTAAGAATACACAGACTCTTAGTTTTTTTTAAAATAATTAATAATTAATATGTGTGTGTTGCTAAAAGTGTTTTATATCGTGTTATTATTATGTCTTAAGTATTGCATCAAAGAATTTCAAGCATCGTTATTACCAGATGAAAAGTACATTAAAATCTCTGGACAGTACAGGAGGAGGAAGATCTTTGACGAAAATAGCAGAGAGAAGCAGAGATCGTGTGGAGTACGGAAGTTTGGATGTAATTGAGAATTGTGTTGTTAATGTAAAATAACAATAAAAAGAAATGAAAGTTTAAAATAATAATAATAATCTTACAAGTTGTGAAACTGGAGTCGTTGTTGTCTTTCAGCTTGTCTATTGCGTGTATCAGTAAAGCTTTGCACCTGGCTTTTACATTGATGACGTCCAGGCCTCCCTTTATTTTTGGTCGGGTTAGCGTTTCAAATTTTACCTTGAATATGTCGTTTTGACATACGAACCAACATAAGGCTTTTTGCAGATTTTCCGCAATGGGGTCAGGCGTTGGTAACACCTGAGCTAGGTAGCTTATTTTTCCTAGGATGCAGGTGGTTATCATCCTTGATTTTTGGACCATGTTGAGGCTTCTGAAACTGTGCGCTCTCAGAATTGCTCTTACTTTATTTAATGTATTTCTTCAGTTGTTTGTGGACATTTTTTGCGGGTTTTCCTCGAGTATTATTCCTAGGGATGTGTGTTTGGTAACTTCGTGACCCAGAAGATTTTTCCCCGGGCCTGTGAGTCCTTTACCAATGTGAAGTAGTGTGGACTTGTTAACGTTTACTCTTGCGTTTGTTGCTCGCTGGAAGAGTTTAATGGCGTTTGTGATTTTATTCAAGTCGTCCTGTGAAGTGACATAAAAGCCCACGTCGTCTGCGTATGCTCGGCAGCTTACTCGTTTTCCGTCGAAAAGGTATCCATTGATGGTTTTGTCTATATGTCTTAGCAGAGGTTCTATTGAGATGCTAAAAAGTATCATTGACAGAGGGCATCCTTGTCTTACGGATCGCGTTATTCTGAAGGTTCTGGTCAATGTGCCGTTGATTAGGAGTTTGGAGGAAACAGTTGTTATTTTTTCCACCGCTGTAGTGAAACACACCTAAACCAAATTTTCTTAAGGCTTTTAGCAGAAACTGGTGATTCACGCGGTCATAGGCTTTTTCTAGGTCAGCAAAATAGATTGCTGCGCGGGATTTTGTTTTCAGCGGCAATGGAGATGATATCTCTATATTCGTTCGTGGCTTGGAATATGCCTCGTCCTGGTATAGGGCCTGAAACGCATTCACTTTACCTGAGAAGCACAATTTACTGTTTTTAAAACTTTAATTAATTCGCTAGAAAACCTATTTCGGATAGTTTTAATTTTGTTCTTGATGTCTTCTATTGTCAAAAGTGGGGATTTAATTCTTTAATCATGCCTTATAGTGCACATCTTTTATGTTTTTATCTTCATAACTTTCAAATTATGTTTTCTATAAACAATCGTTACGAAAAGATTTTAAAAATAACGAAGTGTTTCTTCTTTCCATTTAAAAACTATTATGTGTTGAAAACAACAATAATCAGAAACAAACAATTGAGATCGATCCAAGAAAAAGTTTCACTTTGATATTTTGACTGTTTACACGTGTCACTCTTGATGATTCATCTGAGTGAAACACCAAATGCGAACGAAAAGTTTAACCCGAGCCAACTTCTTTCATCCGTCATCTTGGATGACCACTTTCGATGATTCGCTGTTTACACAGTTCACTTTCCTTTCACTGCGAGTGATTCATCCGGAGTGATTACAAAAAGTAACTCATGTAAACTCGCCTTAAACTAGAAGGAAATGAGTAAGGCATTGTTGGCTGATATATCCCCGAAGTGTTCGACAGAGTTTCCAATTCGCCGAGCATACGCCTCTTGTCGTGGGTATCCTAACCTAGCCCGGTAACCGTAACGAGTGCAGGAGATCTACAATTTAACGTGGATTCCGAACCGCGGTAGCGTTGGCTTGACCAGAGGTGATAACCGGGTTAAAGATGTTTGAAAATTCCAGTCGAGACCGGAACTCGAACCGGGAACAGTTCATGCAGAATGGTCGAGGCCGCACACGTATTGCTTGAACAGTCATACTGTATGAGATTTTTTAGAGGATCTCGCAGAAGTAAGTGTGGTAGGATGGTCTTCCCACGCGGAGGCCCGAATGTGTAAGCTTTTTTCTCCGAGCGACAGCTAGCAGTCGTTCTGCGAGTGAGCGTCCTTAACGAACAAGTCACGAAACAGCGTTAACCCCATCTTTGCAACTGCTTCAGAATTTGGAGACTGGACAAAACTTGCTCTGATAAGTCAGGACTCCCACACTTCCGACTTGATTCATCACGAGTTTTGGTGATTCATAAATTTAATAATTCAGCTGAATGGAATCCAACTTCAGTCAAAGGTACGCCATGCCTCAGCAGAAGTCCATTCTCACAGAGGCGCTCCTGAAAAATAGCATAGACGCTGGTGCACTCGAAAATGAAAAGTTTAAACCTGATTGGGACCTTAGGCCACACCTTCAATAATTATATGTTCCTCGGCCAGACATTCGCAATCGTACTAAAGGTGGCCATACACGATCGCTCCATTTGAGTGTCATCCGTATGGATGACATCCATAAGCGTAGCTCATACACCAATATTCCATCACTCCAGTCAGCCACAACAATGAAAAACTAGGCAAAGGAAACAACGAAAAGTTGTCAATTTCTTACACAACATTCTAGTTATGGGAAGTACTGAATAAAATAAACCTGGATTAATTTTGAAGGATATTCAAACTTATCGAATACTGAATACAAATGCTGAGAATTAAATAAACGTCAAAAAAAAAAAAAAAAATGCGAAATGACGAAAAATTAGCTCTGTGATATTACGAAAAATTATAGAAATGCTACCAAATTATTATAAAACAGATTTATTAAATACAGGGCGTTCGCCGGGAAACGCAACCCACTGTTAGCGCTACAAGGAAGAAACTGGAATTCTTCACGGGTCTTCTGCCGGATAAGAACTTCTAGACACGACGTTTCGGCAGTCACCTCCGCTGCCTTCATCTGGTGAGCTGTCATCGCGAAGTAGCTGCCGCGACGGTTCGGCACCGGTGCCGAACCGTCGCGGCAGCTACTTCGCGATGACAGCTCACCAGATGAAGGCAGCGGAGGTGACTGCCGAAACGTCGTGTCTAGAAGTTCTTATCCGGCAGAAGACCCGTGAAGAATTCCTGTCTACCATACGCCGGGAAAAACTTAATTGTCACAAGGAAGAAACTGCTCGCGGCGAGCGAGCGGTCAGCTCCCGGCATTTTTCGACCGTCGGCCGCGGACTATTTCATAAACTTGTATGTGCTAAGCATTTAAATGTGACGTAATTCATTAGCTTACCTTATAAAAGATGCTGGAAGTGTTGACACTCTTGTGTAATGCACATTTCACATCTTCTGAACATATTTCGAGACACACGCTGCCCTAACTGACTAAATGATTTTTTGGGTGACTGTTCTAGTCGAAAAGCGATATCGTCAATTTTCTCCTCTGTGAGAATACGGTTGACCGACAGTCTCTTTTTGTTAAAAAATGAACCCGTTTCTCTTACTTTTTTAACCAGACGCAGAATTGTTGATTTAGCTGGCAGTAAAGCGCCAGGATATTCGCGACGAAATTTACTGCTACACTTTTTAAACGACTTCTTCTTCACATACGTATCGTAGAGAAATATTCTTTGTTGCAAACTGTAACGTACCATAATTTTACTCACACTCAAACACGGTACAGATTAGTAAGAGTATGAAGCCCCAAACCAGCCAAACCGCAAAGAAACGTTTATTCACAACACTGATTAATAAGAGACTGAAGTCACAAACTAGCTACAATGAAAAGAAACCGTTCTTAACAATGTAAGGGTCACTGCACTGCACTGTTGGGGCAGCGGAGGTGTTAAACAGTGCGGTGATTCACGGTGCCGCGTGGCGGAAACTGCTGGCCCCGCTGTCCGAGCAAGTTGCCGACGGCAACAGACTGGGAGGGTTGCGTTTTCCGGCGAACGCCCTGTATAAGTAGCTAAGCAGACCGAAAATAGTGACAGGTACGTCACATGTTGTAAAAAAATATATTTAAACAAGTAAGGTCATATAAAATTGATCTTATTTTACTGCGATTTTTTTTTTTTCGAGGTTTCTCTGTTTGAATTTCTGCCTTTATTTTTAAATAATACTAGCAACTGATGTATTTCCATATTTCTTTTTATTTTGTCAATACAATAATATCGTCCTAATTGTTACTTAATAATATTTAAAACTCTATTATTTTCAATACTATATTCAAAAAATAATATTTATTTATTAGCAAAAGAAATATTTCTATAGCAGATTCTAAACAAAAAAAAAAGAATTGGAAAAATGTTATGTAGTCCACTCAAGGCACTGATATCTGCTCGGAGGTCGGCGACAGAATGAGTGTTTGGTCCGCGGTTTCCCCATACATCAGCCGACGGAAGTGATGGCTTGATGTCGCTCCACGTGGTTTTCCCCACACACCGTCAGTCGGCTTGATGGCCTGATGGACGAAACTGACGGATATTTAACTGACCGGATATCCAAATAATCCTGTCAGTCCATGTCATCCGCATCAATTTCCCCACAGACGACACGATAATGGAGTGATATCGCTCCTTTTGGTAGGAAGGATCGATCGTGCATGGTCGCCTTAAGTTTTGCTTTTGTGACAGAGTAATCCAGCTCAACGAGAAAAGTGTCAGCGCATGTGGAGCCTGGCTTGCGAATAAACAGTTTTTTCCTCTGTACTTTCCCACATTTTTCATCACCAAGCATCACGCGAATGGGCACGTGATATTATGGAGCTAACTCAGCATTCTCTGCCTCAGGCAGCATGCGCGTTGCAACGTTAATCTGACACAACTCGGAAAACAAGCAGCGTACACAGTGGAAGATGCTAAGGCCCTCTTTAACCAACACCACCTAGAGTAGAAGGCCTGGCTCTCAGTTTGTGACGCAAAGCACATATAGATGGTGCTGCTTTAAGGGGGCATCCATAAATTACGTAAGGTGAAATAGGGGGGGGGGGGGGTTTCGGCGAAATCTCACCAGATCTCACCAGGGGGGAGGGGGGGTCTACGGAAATCTCACGTGAGATTTTGCGAAAAATTTGGGGACAGTAGAGCCAAAAAGGTCTACAATTTGCGCCAAAGTCGATTTAAGGAGGGTATTTCGTCAAAAAGTTAGGGTGTGACCTAAAAAAGAAAAAAAAAGGTCTCAAAGTTTCGAGGGCGATTTCTAGGGGGGGGTTCTCACCAGAGGGGGGGGGGGGGTAAGGTCAGATCTCACGAAATCTCACCAGGGGGGAGGGGGGGGGGTCAGGCCAGATCTCACGAAATCTCACCAGGGAGGAGGGGGGGGTCCAGAAATCCGGAAAAACACCTCACGTAATTTGTGGATGCCCCATAACTAGCTGCAGACGGAATAGTTAAATTATTTTTCACATTGGAGTAGTATCTACATAGCAGGTTCAGAGTTAACCAGATTTATGTACCAGGAATTACAACCACTGGCTGCAACACTGACTTTTAGAAAAATGGGGACTTATAATTGCGTATACAGGGTGTAAAAAAACATCGAATGTTTTAGTAGGTGATAATATGCATCTAAACAAGACAAAAATGTATAATTGACATTGGACCGCAACAGGTGCGCCATATGACGTCCGTCCATAACCATGCAAGCTTCCTCCTTAAGGCGTAAGAAATAACGTACTCTTTTATACTTTCCAGATTGGTCGTATTCCTGCTGACATGCATCGAAGACATGCAGAACTAACGAGGACTGTATAAAGAGTGCGTGATTTCTTACGCCGAAAGTCAGAGGCATGCCATTAACTCCTCGTTTGTTTGTTTCTTGCTTATAGTTTTGCGCCTTGTCGACGTCGAGGTCATTAGAGGCGGGAAAGGATGGGTGACAAGGAACGGGAAGGAATTCGGCCATGGCCTCTTGAAGGAAGTATCCTGACATTCGCATGGAGGTATTTGGGGAAACCGTGGAAAGCCCAGGACTGGATGCCCGGACGGGGATTCGAGCCCGTGTCCTCCCGAATACGAGGCCAGAGCGTTACCGCTCACCCACCACGCTCACTCATTAAGTCAGAAAGTATGTGTTGAAAGCTCAATATTTATCAGACATTTTTTTCTTATTTTGATACATACTGTCACCTCCTAAAATACTCGATACTTTTTTTTTAACACGTTGAATAAACTCACATTATAGAACATAAGTGGCCATCAAATCACGACTTTATTCATCTAATTGCGATTTTAGTATAAATTATTCACATTTGAACTAACATCTATGGAGCAGAAACAAGTCTCTGAAAGTACTCCTGTGTGGTGTGGTTAACTGTTTCTTTTTAGCACCATATATTTACACGACCTGCCGACGAACCTTTCGGCAGTTTGAAAGGGTGATTGGCGCACGCTCATCGATTGGCCAGAAAAGAGTTTAACGTCGCTCAAATTTTTCTGCAGTGAATGTTCTTATGAGCACCGCTTGCATTAAGAACAAGTTGTAAACATCTAGTACCGCTCGGGTATCTTGTCTGCGGATTCATAACAACTTACGCTACACTAGAGTTTTCGGCATAGTCGGTTCACCCTTTTATTACATTCTGTTTTAACCGCGGGATGCTCATAATGAATAAATAACGGTAATTAAATAAATTTAGATCCGCCAGTGTCGCTCACTGCTCTAAAGCGCCGCACAGTGGATCGGGGAGATACAACGGAACCGGGCACGACTCCAGGCTTCTGCGTACTAGACTGCCGAGACTATTCCAATCTAACAGGACTGTACAAGGCGTATTTTGGTAATGAAGCTTGGAAAAATATTGGCGTAAGAATTAGGATTAATGCATGGAAGGGGAAACATGACCATAGCCCCAAGCTGGCACTCGATTTCAGGCACAAAGGTGTGGGAAGGATTTCTTTGTATGTGAGGGGCCATGGATTTGAATAAATTACCAAGAGATATGATGAGTAATTTACCATAAACGTTTAGAAGAATTTAAAGTTGAAATTTGTAGAGTGAAAAAGTAGGTGGGTACAGGAAAGGGTAAAAGTGGGTGTAGAGGGAAATAGTCACCGGAGCGTGCGCTCCATCGCAATTAAATTAAACTAAAATTAAACATAGTTAGACGTTTCACACACAGATGGCAACACTTGGCTTCCCCTATTAGTACGTGGTACCACCTGGCAGCAGGTGTAAAATGCTTGGCGTCAGCAAGGGCATGTCGCCGATAAACCAAAGCTCCAAATCTGACGATGCCAACGATAAGTAAAACTCAACAAAAACAGAATGTTGGGAAAATGTGGTGAAGAAGACTGGAAGCCTTGCCGGAGAGCTGTCGCTTCCTATTCAGCTACATTTGACAACTTATCTACCAGAACTCTCTGCTCGTAAAGCCAATAATAAGATGCAGGCACACTCTCCTTCCCGAGAGGAAATATTGAATCGACTATCTGAATTGAGGTGACTCTTCCGCTTCACTCAGAGTGCAGGACGCATTTCAATTACGGCTGAGACGCCTAAATTCTCGCATTTGAAAAGAAAGTTTTCTCACTTTATATCTCTTTGGTATAAGGGCTTGTCTCCGGGTGGCTTTCACTGTCGCATAAAGTTAAAATTTCTCTCAAAGGTCTATCATAAAAATAAAAGTTTTTTCCTTATGTGCCGCAGCCACCTAGGAAAAGATGTCTTCGGCAAAATAGTTTTATTACTCTTATTTTGTGTAAAAGGAAGGAAGATATATGAAGTATACCAATTTATTATCCTGGTATCATATTGCCACGTAAAAGTAAGTTGGTATAATACAGGATTATTATAAATGACTGAAGCGATTTCACAAATTTATTATAATTATATTGTTTGACATACTATGAGAAAACTTTACAGTTGTATAGAAAAACTTTCAAAATTATGTAGACAAGTTTCAAATTTCTGAATTCTTAAACAGGAGATTGATAAGCCGTTGGATCGGTCGTGGTTGGGATGATGATCAGCAATTCCTATGATGGTCTCCATGCTCTCCCTATCTAATCCCATGAAATTTTTTTTCTGTGGGGTTATGTAAATGATCGGTGTTTACCCCCTCTACCGACAAAACTACCAGAACTGCGAGTTTTTGAACAGATTGATAGACACATGCTGCACCGAGTGTTGCAAGAACTCGATTATCGTCTGGATATCTGCAGAATCAGTAAGAGGACATAATTAGAGCATTTGTGAAAAGTAAAAAAAAATAATAATAATAATTAAAAAAAAAACTTTTTTAAGTTTTCCTGTATGACTGTAAAGTTCTATGACGATATGTAAAATAATATAGCTACAGTAAATTTGTCAAATCGTTTCAATCATTTATAATAACCCTGGGAGATCCTGAATGAAAGTTTCGTTGCCTAAGTAACACATTTGATTTGTTACGCATTCCGTCTCAGGCTGAGGTTGTATTTTTGGAACGACAGAATCACTTCATTTTGTAGCCGCTTGTGCTGGCCTCAATCCTCAGTTAAAGGTAAACACAAGGACATCCCGTCATTATTCAGCATCTTTGTTATCAGCATCCACACAGCATTAACTTTTTAAAAAATCATCAAAATGAAAAGGATCTTCTGTTCCTATGACAACTGATTAATAAATTACTACATCCAAAGTTTTGCAATGCTAAAAATAACGATACAAACTTCTACATCACCTAATACTTGACTGACAAATGTTAGATACATCTTTCGTATTTCTGCAGGTGTTGAAGCGACAATATCCAGGAAATAATAAACTTCATAAAGGTAAAGGCCGGTGTGGTCGTAATGACTTGTTGACCGGGTTTTATTGGCTGCGCATTTCCCTATGATAACGGACTTAACCTAACCCGATAATCCTACCGAGTACAAGAGATCTTTAGTTTAACGTAGAATCCGAACCATGGTAGCGTTCTGGCAGACTTCACATTACACCGCAAACTGTGCACAGAGGTGAAGGTAGGGTTAAGGACCTTTTAAAATTACTTCCGAGACAGGGATACGAACCGGTGATCTTTCGACCTGCAGGTAGAAGCCTCCATTAATTACGTGAGGTGTTTTTTCTGATATTTGGACCCTACCTCCCCGTTGATGATATTTGGTGAGATCTGGTCGAAACTCTCTCTCTCCTTCCCCCCCCCCCCCCGTGAGATTGAACTCGTAATTTGGAGACCTTTCTTTAGCTCTTATGTTCTTTGATGGATGTCAGTCTGATATATAAAAAAATAGGTGAGATTTCTATAAATCCCTCCTTCCCCCTTGGTGAGATTATGTCGGCCGCCCCATATTCTGACCTCACGTAATTAATGGACGCCCCCTAGCGACTGAGCCACCAGACCGCTCTATTCAAAACTTCATGAAGATCGAGGACACATAATCACGCAAGAAGGAACGAAATTAAATTGCCACTTCTTGGGTTATTGATTTCAGAAAAACTTTTCTTATAGATTCAAACACAAGAAGAGCAGTAAAACTGGTCGTAGGGCTTCAAAAAACGAAGATCTGTTAGCAACTAAAAAAAAAGAAGAGAGAAGATAAAACTGAAATTCGGTGCCAAATTATATTAGAGCTGCAAATGACTCAGTGGTGTGTCGCTTTTTTCGTAACATTGGTCCATTTGCGTATGAGAAAGGTTAATTCGTGTATACGAGAGACTATAGAACGCTACGTTAAGGTATATATCACCTATCCCGTGTTGAAGCCTAGACGGAGGCGGTATGAGCAGCTCTTTCAATCAATCTGACTAGGCCACTAGATCCACACGAATTTATGCGGGAATGGGGAGCTGCCCTTTCCCACATACATCATATTAGACGCGATGCAGTCCCGCGGGCCATGTCCTGTAAACAGTGGCCTCTTGGTGTCTCCATCAAAGGCGCTCTGTTGGTGAACAAGGCTGGCTTGTGCCGCACTCAGCGGTATCCACTGCTGGTAACAGTCTCCTAAACCTGCGAGCAGTTTATCCGGGCACTTTAAGATCCGCCAACAGATACAGTTCCTAACTGTCTGACAATCTTGCAATAGGTCGCGGACGAAGTATAAACTTACACAACGCGGCAATCTTTAAACACTTTGTTTACTACCCAAGCACTAACACACGTAGTGTGTATGTGTATCTAAATTTTGAGTTTTTTCTGAAATAATGCCGTATTATTGGAAACATAATTTTACCGAATCATTCAAACGATCTGATTTCGAAAATATATCCACAAAATTATACGAGCTTGAGTCATAAAATTTAACACGCACATACACACAAAAATACTCCTATCAATAAAGTTACACGAATCGCAGACACTTAAGCTCTCTCTATCCCCTCCTCCTCCCCCCCCCCCCCCCCCCGTGTACTCCAGGAACAGATAGTCCCTGGTTTTAACTACCCAGTGGAAACAATAGACAAATTCTTAATTACCAAATAAGACGACAAACGATATTTTCCGTGTTCTGATAGGCCCCTTTCACATTTTATGGCCGAAAGATTTGAGATCTAACTCTCATAATTAGGATAAAAAAGCAACTGATCGACCCTCAGTTCATTTCACAGTTAGCTGCTATATTTTCCTAGCAAGTATCAACCAATGATCTTTACCATATGGTTAAAAATATTATTACTTCTGAGAATTTCTTCCTCTCACAGCCAATGAAGATCAGGAATTCAATGGGTATTGTATGATATAAAACTTAACCCAGAAGTAAGGCGTCACAATTAGACGTCGAGGTCATTAGAGGTGGGATGGGACTGGAGACAAGGAACGGGAAGGAATTCGGCCATGGCCTTTTGAAGGAAGCATCCCGGTATTAGGCTGGATAGATTTGGGGAAACTGTGGAAAACCCAAATCTGGATGCCCGAACGGGGATTCGAACCGGCGTCCTCGCGAATGTGAGGCCAGAGCGTTAACCACTCACCCACAACGCTCGGAACAGAATTTAAGTGTTTTAAAAGTTGTTTCAAGAGACGCTATTAATTAAATTCAACAGTATTTCGACCAGTTAGTTTTTCGTTTCCAGACGTTGTCTTAATATCTCTCATTTTGTTTGGCAGTTATATGCAAGAAAATGGTAATTAAAACTATCCGAGCTAACAGCTTGCATGTATTGAGAGAGGAGAATTGGGCCGTTACAGTCTAAACAACGCAACGTCATCTTCTAACGAAGTGATTAACTAACACTTGGCTGACCATTTCCAAAATAATTGCTAGCTCACATTTGGCGACCAATTAGAGATTAGCTCAATCGACAGTGGTTTCGGATGCCAGTGTCTTACCGATCAGATACTTTGATGGGTGAAAAGATGTTTTTTTAAAAGTCTTGAAACGACGTGAGATTCTACGGAATTTTGCTATTTTGTGTTTGGAGAAACAGTCGAAACACTTTCATTAAACGTAAGACATTTATCTAACAATACGAATGTGTTACAAATATGTTTTTGTAGCCTCAGAAAGACTGAGCACTGTTGATATGATTTCGTATTTAGCGGAGTCATCGGAAGATATACACCAATTCAATCGTTTAGAATATTTGCAATTATTTGATACCCATTATTAAAGCAGTTAATATTACATTAGTAAATTAAGAATATCGGTGAATACTGATGTTAATTATCCTGAGCGACGATTTCATTTTTACTGTCATCGACTGAAAGAAAAATTAACCCATAAAATATATGAGCTTCAGCTCAGATTAAGTTTTTATGGAATAAATAATTCCAAAAATTACAATAAAACGAGGGTTTATTACACTAAGCTATTTCCCTGCAGTACTCCTCGATTGCGGGAAATCTACTGGCGACGTTTGAGTATCCAGTTGGTGACACTGTGGCATATGCCACCTGTGAGAAGTGTCTGCAAACACCAGACAGGCGGTCATACCGTTACGTCAGCCCACAGGTGTTTCTGTCGAGGCCAACCTTTAATCTGACGGAGTTCATTCCTTGTGAGACAAAAGATTCACCTCTACTGGCCAAGTATTTATGGAGATGAATCAATAGCAAGTTACGATTATATTTCTAGCGATACATTTCTTTCCCGGTATGGTAACATCAGTAATAGAATACTGTTTAACAAATAAATGGGAGAATAAGGGTTGTGCAATTCATCATGAGATTTCGTTTTTGTCCAGATTATTTGCACATATACAGCATATCAGTTCTAAAGTCAAAGTTGTATTAACTGATTTTTGGACGAGTATTTTGCTTCTGCCTGAGCAAGTGAGCAACTAATAAATGATTTCATGTATTGTATGTTTGATTCGCACAGACAGTTCTAGTGTATGTATATATTCGGTGAATCATTAATTGACAGCTATTTAATCTTTGTAACAGAATGACCAAAATGGGCCATCCTGTACATTTTTTATATTTAATATACATAAAATATAAATAATGAAAGGAATTATTGGAGAGGTTTGTCAGTGTTTGTGGGACCTCCCAGCTAGCCGCACCATGGAGTCCCGCCAGGCCGGTGGCTGCCAGGGACAATGGAGAGGCAGCTACCCTTTCTAACGGATTTTGTCAAGCGTATGTTCCCTTAGCCCAGGAAAATACCCAGTAAGACGAGGCTTTGCTTAGTTATTTTTTAATAATTGAACATGTTAATGTTAAAGAAGGTAGTAAAAAGGTTTTCACCTTTTCCTCCCACCCAACAAGCACCCAAGGTGGGTTTACACGTTCAAACCATTTGCACAAACCGACTTGCGAAAAGCAGTTTGCACAAGTAAATCGTTGCGAGTGAACGCAGGCATGAAGTTTGCGCAAGCCAAAAAGTTTGCTTGATTAAAATTTGTCCCAGCAGAAAATCGCCATGAGGTTGGTGTATTGGCAGAGCATCTAAACCAGTGTTTCCCAACGTGGGGCCCACGCCCCACAGGGGGGCAATTTGGTTTTTTTAGGGGGGCAATTTAGAAATTGACTTGATACGACTTTACCGCTTTCTCTTCGGTTTATTTAAATGCAATGCTAGATATAGGTACAAAATATATCAAAAAAGCAAATTCTTAAAACAGTGCTGTAAATAATTATTAGGTATAGTTTCGTTTGATGATAGCAAAATATTTTTTTAATTAAAAATTAGGTATGGGGGGCAAAAAAAAATTAAAAATTAAAAGTGGGACATGACCCAAAAAAGATTGGGAAACACTGATCTAAACAATGCTGAAGCCTGGGCACTTATTATTAATAGTCATTCATTTCGTGTTCATTATTGTTTAGTTTGCTTATTGTATTGTTCAAAGCGTCCAAAGAGAGGGAATTTCTTGTTGAATTTATTGACAACACTAGTAGTCTTTTCCTTGTTTTTTAGAAAGTTGAGAATAAATAATACAACGACCGCAGTGCTAAATTTCATGGACTTAATATTTTAGTGGAAAAATTGCAAGTAGCGCCTACTCTTGAAATTATTGGTGTGATGCTGGTATGAGGGTCCATCCATACGCATCATCAGGTTCACTGCGTAATTCAGTTCTTACATTGGTATCAGAAAACAAATCCATTTTTAGCAACCACGGTTTAGAGCATTTCTTTATGCTTTTCAGCCTTTTCAAGAATCAATTCTTCGTCAAAATTTTCCATTTTGAGTACAGCAAACCATAATTTCTGTGGCTCCTCACTTCACAATTGTACAAGCCAAACTGAACTCGTGAACGGCAATATTCCATTTGCACAAAGTAGCCCCTGCAAATGGATTGAGCGTGTAAACCCACTTTTACATTCAAACAAGTATAAAATACATTCTTTTTAGCTTGTGTACAAACAACAAGAACTCGCCAATTTTTTTTTCTTATGGCTTGGCTTTACGCCTCGTCGACGTCGAGGTTATTAGAGGAGGGATGGGAGTGGGGACAAGGAACGGGAAGGAATTCGACCATGGCCTTTTGAAGAAAGCATCCCGGCATTCACGTGGAGTGATTTGGAGAAACCATGGAAAACCCAAATCTGGATGCCCGGATGGGGATTCGAACCGCCGTCCTCTCGAATGCGAGGCCAGAGCGTTAACCACTCACCCATCACGCTCGGTCACAACCTTCTCCAAGCGGCGCAATACACACGCTGTTCCTGGCTCTGCCATGCAACAATGCAGGCGCTCAATCAACAATCGCTACCCGCACAGCTGTGCTGTCTAGCGCCAAAGATTGTTACACAACTAAGACAACAACAATATGCTACTAACAAACTACAGTCTGTGGAATCCCAACAATATTTCAAATCAAGCTACAATTAATAAATCAACATAATTCAATAATAATAATAATAAATTAATAATAAAAAATGACTGGAGGTTGGTGAAAATGTTACAGCCGCCGTGCGAGACTGTGTAGGTAGGCGAGAGGCTGGCGATGCGGAAGACCTCGGTCCCGTGCCACGCAGCCGGAAATGAGGTTTGTTCGCCGATTACCGCTGACTTCCGGGACCGCCTGACAGACACTTGTTGCCCTGAGGGAGTTGGGCGGGGGGAGGGGGAATGAAGGTAAAAGGGGGGGGGGGAGCAAGAGGCGGAACAGCAAACAAGATTAAATATCTCCGGCAACGGAGCAGCTTCGCTTGGGTGCAGCTTTTATTTTGCTTCCTGGAGCCTAATATTTTTCCTGTATTAGTGTTTTCTTGTAAACGAGGATTCAGTACAAACAGTAATGATCCAGACAATATGGGTAATAGCGTAGTCTCTGTGACAGTTTACTATGGTACTGCAACGCGTATTTCTGAAAGTAGAAGTTTTCATTACTAAGCCTACCGACTGTACAATTAAAACGGTTAATATGTCATTCCGAGTGATAACATTCGCGTCATGTTTCATCTTTTGTGTTCTACGTCGTCTGATACGGTTGAGCTCCCTGAGAGTTAAAAGACGAATGACAAATCGTATCTTTGGAAATATAATGTTGGGCACAGAACGCTTCGCGTTATCTTGAATAAAAAATAAGAATTATAATTGAATACAATTTTTCTCGGCGTTGTTTATTTATAAAAGTTTCTCGGGAAACAAACCGAGTAATGTTATTATTGACGCACAATATTTCGGCGACATAAAACTCCGCCGCCATCTTCAGGGGCAGTTGTAAGCCTTGAAGTCTGCCTTGAGCACTGATTGTGCATCAGTTATAAACGTTTATACTGTATATACAAAAAATAAGAATTAGTAGGTCTGCCATTAAAGAACTTAAAATCTTTTTTTGCCTCATTAGTTACAGAATAGTTTGGTTGTTCGATACGTAAATAAATATATAAGTAAATAAAAATATAAAAACCTGCATTGATCGGTCGGTGAAGGGAAGGCTCAAGTCAGGAGATGTGTAAAGAGGTGTTGGGAGTCTTGGATGGATTTAATAATTAGGTTCTGTGCTTTAAAGATCTTCACGAAAGTGGAGGTAATAGTAAAGTCAATACTTAACATATTTTCAGTTTCAGGTGGAAGCCGCTCTATGCCTCCCCCATCCCCTCATTCCCACCCCCTCATCCTATAACGCCGCACCGCGTTGTCGCTAGCGCCTCTAGTATATTTGTTCAATTACAATCAAATGTATTAGATATACTATTTATCGCACCGTTTGTGTTCCGTTGACTAAAATATATCATATTTAAAATCTTGGGAAATTATCTTTTAGTGGCGTTATGTAGAAGTAAAAGCGTAGAAAAAAATAAAATTATTTTCTAGCGTACGGGGTATAAATGTTTGAAGATCTTTTTTTTTTACTATTATTATAAGAACGAGAAATTTGGTCCACTATATCAATGGTAATCCTGTAATTGAACGTAAAATTTCAAAAACTCTAACATCTAACATAGTTTGAAAGATGCAAGAAAAAGAAGTAAAATATATGTATAAGATTGGAGGTTTTCTCAGTGTTGAAAATGAATAAAATTTTCTCGGGAAACTATCAGAGTTAGTCCATAGATCAAACACGACGTTTCGGCGGTTACAAACTCTGCCGCCATTGTCACTTGCCATATATTAATATTAATTCAGAGCTCACCCGCCAGTGTCGCTGCGTGCGTTAAGGCGCCACCAAACGTGATCGGGGAGGCACAGCGGAACAAGAATCGAATCCTGTCGCCGCGGTTTTCCGCAGTCATCTAGGAGAATGCTGGGATGATCTCCAATCTCAGGCTCACAAACTACACATTCAACAGACAAAAATACACTCATCATGCAGAACATAAAAAGTTACAAGTTCCGCAGACTTTCATCCCGTATGTTAATTACGTCGGGTCTAATTTGAATTCGTGTAGGACAAGGTCCTTCTTCCTCTCTGATGATTCACACTGGCCACCTGTGAACAACGGGCACCGGTAGCACGTTATTAGATTGTTGGTGGTTTTAATTACATATAATAAATAACCAGTCAACCATGTAGTTCACTGTGAACTTGCTTTTATTTTCATAAACACGACGTCAACGATACTGTTTATATTAAAACATACAATCCAGTGATTGTATACAACACTTCTTCCACAGACATTATAGTCCTTGGCCGTCGTAAATTGAGTCGGTGAAAACTGTTTCTCTGTCTCGGATGTTAGCTTTATATAAACTCCATTGAAATTTCTAGAACACTTCAAAAGCTTCCGCCAGATATTCCTCGAACATTAACAATACTTAAACAATTGAAACATATTAAAAACAATCAGAATTAATACATAATCATTTACAATCAATACAAAATGGTCATAAATGGAAATTAAAGTTACTTAAACACAAAATTATTGACAGTAATCACTTTAAACTGAAGCAAATTGTCCTTTAGACATCGTAGCTTGCATTAATACTTGGAATTACCAACATTTAAGCAATTATCTTGCACAATTCTGTTCTTAAACATATTAAATGGCCTGTAAAAAATTTCTTTTCATAAAACAAAGTCTATATACATTGATTTACAGGAAATTGCAGAACAAACCTAACAGATCATATTCAACCAAACTCCAGCCTACTACAAATGATTCACAAAATACAACTCCATTACTGTTTAGATTTGACGGCTGATACAACGTGGTCCTTTGGTGACAGTATAAGGGGGGGGGGGGATAAATCAGAGCTCATTGCATCGTAAGGGGCGTAGTCTACAATAAGTTTAATTGGTAAGGTAGAACTGAAATAGTAGCGCATGGCGTTGAGAAGCCTTGCAGTCCGCTACCTACTCTCTCTGATGAGATATGTGTTAAAGTCATTAACACAGTGAACCCTAATTAAGCGACGCGGGACTCGCAGTTGTCACCAACATTTGCATTTTGTACGAGCACCACCGCACCACGTGCTTATGTCCTGCGTTGCTTTCGAATAGTTATAAATTTACAGGGTATTACGTCGCGTAATATGGCTGTGTTAAGTTGGTTATTGCATTAACTGACCTGTGCGGCCTTTGTTTCGGACGGAAATGTTTTAACAACCAGAGAGAGAGTGCACTGCTTTGGCAGGCTGTGTCAGATTGTCGATCCTAATGAAAGCGGCTGTTTGACCAGCTCTCCGCTGTGTGTGCCGAGCCCGATCACTGCTAGGCCACTCACCTTCCTTCACCCAGTGGGAGTTACAACATTACGATTCCGTCGCGTTTGTGTCTGTGAGATCTACAATTTTAATTGTCATTATTAAAGAAATGTAAGTAGTGCCAAAGACAAATTTGAAATAACATAGGTAAAAGTAGATAGTAGGATACATGAGAGAGTGGGTAAATTTTCTTTTGTAACAAAGGGTATCTTTTTTTTTTTTTTTTTTTTTTTTTTTTTTTTTTTTTTTTTTTTTTTTTTTTTTTTGAAGAGCTTAGCACAGGATAGGAAGGAATGGAGGATTGCATCAAACCAGTTTAAGGCTGACGATAGCAAAAAACGAAGGGGGTCAGAGATTGGAATAAATTACCAAGAGAAACGATGAATAATTTATCAAAAACACTGAAAGAATTTAAAGTTCAAATTAGTAGAGGGCAATACTTAGTGGGTAGGAAGAGGAGAGTAGAAAGATGGGTGTATAGGCAGATTGCCACCGGAGCGTTCGCACCAGCGAAATTACAAGAAATTATTTTTTTTTAAATAAAACTGCTTGCAGCTACAGGGAAAAATAATTTGATTATGTTTCAAATTAAAGGATAGTCGCATTAAATTTATGGTGAGAGAGCAATGCCCAACACGTTATTCAGAAGAACAATTATTAAAAAGATGCCACATTGCATAACACTTTAAAAAAAAAAAAAAAAAAAGGCTTCAACTCCAGCATTGTTTGGTGACAATGTTTTTGCTACGACTTATTTTGGGCACTTACTCTGTTATCTTTGATTTCTTTCTTTGACGGTCAATGAACAGAGTGTCTAAATGGATATGTCTTGTAAACTAGGCGTATTCATCTCGGTCACTTCACTTCCCACTGAACAAATTTCGCGTATCGGTTAGAGTAATGTGGGATTTCTAGGCACGATTTAATCTAACATGACAGGACTACTTAAACTAACTTTAACAAGATATCACGTTTCTGTGTTCTTTCCATTTCTTTTTACCACATTACTGGAACAATTCATTAAAATAGTTGGCAAACTTCCTAACATCTAGTCATATGAATCTGATTCTTTTTACATTCTACTGAATAGTTATTGCATAATCTAACACGACAGCAGTACTTAAAATCAAGATAAAGAAAATTTCAGATTCTCTGTTATTCACATTTTTATGCCGCACTTCTGGAAGAGTTTATCGAACTGGCTAACAAGCCAATCAGTCAATTGAATATTATTCTTTGAACAGTATTGAATAGTTATTGCTTAATCTAACATGACAGCACTACTTAAAATCAACATAAAGAAAATTTCACATTCGTTTGTTATTTCACATTTTTATGCCACACTTCAAGAGTTTATCGAAATAATTGACAGGCCTCCCACAGTCAACTTAATATGATTCAATGTACATTCTACTCACTATTTCTTAATTAGTTATTTTTGCGTTACCCGTCTTCTCTTTTATCACATTCGCCTGAGCTGACATTGTTCTCGGCATTAATATTTTAGTCTTTAATAAAAAAACAGCTAGAACAACAAGGACATAATTTTGGCTCAACATATGTTCCCATAATGATGCGATGGATATTTGCCACACACAGGGATAAGTTCGTTACTGTTAGGAATCTCGTAAAATTACCATGTAGATACACCATATACCCAGATACCAAGTGGATGCGTTGATACTGCGCTTTGAGGCAATAGTTGAACGCCAAGTCAAATTTCTCCAGTAAAAACAGGGTTGTTACGTGTTGTGGTATATATGGATGATTATCATTACACTTAGGTTACCACCAGAATTAACGTTACCATTCGATGGACAAAATACCGTCAAAAGTGTCGTATGTCCTCACTCTATATGACTGTACAGAGGTTCGGCACCTATCCCAGCTGCTAAACATACAATGTTAACAAGTACCAAATAATGAAAATTGGTTGAACGTTGGAAATAGAACCATCTAACCTCGTGTCGAGCAGCAGATACTGTCTTAGTGTGTTGACCGCTTAGACCACGAGGTGAGTGAACTGTAAATAAGTATTCATAAGTTCCTTCATTTTCATTTCCACGTGCTTGGATTCCTGACAGGAACAATTTGATCTTAAAGTGATATAGCCTAGTGCAAAACTAGAAAAAACAGTGATTTTTAGTGAATTGTCTGGCTTTATTAATTATCTTGTTAATCGTTGTTATTTTCTTTACGGCTACTAACGTTACCGTACCGAGCATGGTGGGTGAGCAGTAACGCGCCACTTCGCTTTCGAAAGGATGCGGGTTTGAATCCCCACCCGGCCATCCAGATTTGTGTTTTCATGATTTCCCCAAATTGCTCCAGGCGAATGCCAGGATGGTTCCTTCACAAGGCCGTGACCTAATTCATTCTTGTTCCTTGCGTCCTCTCCTTTCCCACCTCTAATGACCTCGATGTCGACGAATCGTAAATAATAATAATAATAGAAAAACGTTCGTGACACAAATGGATCTATTTTACCTTTGGTTACGTACAGAGTTAAGATGTGCCTTTAAGTTTTTTTTATAGCCTTAGACCTCGTCTATGTCGAGGTCATTAGAGGAGAAAAAGGACTGGAGGCAAGGAACGAGGAGTAATTCGGTCATTGACTCTTGAAGGAACTATCCTGATATTCGCCTGGTCTGATTTCGGGAAACCATGAAAACCGAAGTATCGTTATCCAGACGGATATTCGAACCTGTGTTTCCTCTCACCCACTGCGCTTAGAGAAAACATAAAATAAAACATCAACAGGGAGAAAAGGCTTTGGAAGAAAAAAAAAATTATCGTTTTTGTGTGGTACATGGAAAGCAGAGAGAGGACTTAGAACGATTAACAAATTATCTTAACTTGTGGAACAGATTGTGTATCTGAAATATAACATTTACTGATTTGAAATTGAATTAAACTACGGTTTCACCACATTTTTTTTTTTTTTTTTTTTTTTTTTATCACGCTCCTCTTCCGTCAATATGAAACCCCTATCCCCCCACCAATATTTTATTATTATAAAGGTAAATGTCTACTTCTCGGTACTAACAACGACACCTTACAGGAAACTCAGTTAGTATGTGATGTTAGAAAAAAAGTTTCCAACTCTAAGAGACAGTGAAGGAGAGTTAATACTTGCGACGGTGTACAGCTAGGGTATCGTCCACACGAGCGGCGAAGCTACTTCGCACCCTGCCCCCCCTCCCCCACCCCCTTTGACATATCTTCACACCATTCCCCCTATTTTGGGAACCAAGAAGAATACTCTTTAAACTATATAAGAATCAAGTGACTATAATAAAAGTAGAGAATTACGAGAGACATGCATCAGTTAAAAAGGGTGTGAGACAAGGTTGTATTCTATCCCCGTTAATATTCAACTTGTATGTAGAAGAAGCAATAAAAAAGTCAAAGAAAAATTTCCTTGTGGCATAAGTGTTCAGATAGAAAAAAAATCAGTATGCTACTATTTGCTGATGACATTGTCTTGTTAGCAGAAAGGGCTGAGGATATTGAGAAGTTACTGAATGGCATGAACAAAATGCTGAAGGAAGATTTTGGACTGAATATAAATCAAAGCAAGACTAAAGTGATGGAATGTAGCAGAAACGATACAAATACTGGCAGATTAAATATAAAAATAGGATCGAATGCAATAGGAGAAGTAAGTGAATTCTATTACTTGGGAAGCAAAATTACAACCGATGGCCGAATCAGGAATGATGTTAAAAGCAGAATAGCACTAACAAAAAGAGCCTTCATGAAAAAGATAAAACTTTTAGTTTCAAATATTGATCTAGGAATTACAAAGAACTTTTTAAAAACTCTATTTGTGGAACACAGCACTTTATGGTAGCGAAACATGGACTTTAGGAAAGAAAGAAAATTGAAGCATTTGAAATATGGTGTTACAGAAGAATGCTGAAAATTAAGTGGACAGACAAATTAAGAAATGAACGAGTTTTGGAAATGATGATTGAGGAAAGAAGTTTGTGGAAGAAGCTTTCAGAATGAAGAGACAGGCTGGTAGGTCATATTTTGAGACATGTTGGATTGGTTAATTTGTTAGTGGAGGGAACAGTCGAAGGTAACAATTGTAGAGGAAGACAGAGATATATGAAGCAGATAATTGAGGACGTGGGTTGTAAGGGGTATGTAAAAATGAAAAGGTTAGCACAGAATAGGAAGGGATGGAGGATTGCATCAAAGCAGTCGAAAGACTGACGACAGCAAAAAAAAAGTTAAACTCTTTGAAACACCCTTTATACCCTGTGTTTTCGAAACCCTATTTACACTGAGTAAAGCAGGGGTATTAGTCTGCCCCTTGGCAGCACTTTGATGTTATGTTATCGCTACAGCGTTTGACTTACCGGCGGTCTCCTGAGCATGGCCACAGCCTGGCTGAGCTGGTTGAGGTTGAGGGCGGACTCCATCTCCTCTGGTTTCCACTCCGCCGTGTGTTGTCTGCTGAACGGACACCGCAGAGCCATCTCGGCAAGCAAGTCCCTCCAGCCGTAATATCAGTGTTCGAGTCGTTTTAACCTACACACCTAACCATTCAGATATATCACGTGAAGACTCGATTTGTTTCCCTTCACTACTACTCCAAACAGTTACACACATCTGATGAAACCAAGGACGAAGGGCTGAAATGATTCTGACGTTCTCTGATCTATCACTAGATTTAACCTGTTTTTATTTTTAATATGCAAAATAAAGAAAATTTAACATTTCTAGAACATATTACGGGAATATCATACGTTCATTGACGAAACACTTTACAAATGTTACGAAAAGTTCGATTATATTACTTCCCTTTCTGGTATTGACAAAAACATAAATTTTATTAATAAAATATTTGTATTCCGTCAAAAAAACAGCAATTATTTCGGTAATAGACTGTAATAATAGTCATATTTAAGTAACATAAAAAATAAAGCGTTTGCAAAATCCTGTATTTATTGCGCAAAATGATCCATTCTGATTCGTTTCTAAAGCCTCGAATATTTTCCTCTGTAATAGCGCGGCATTAAGCAGTGAGCGTGTAGCTTTATTACAACGGGAGCGGAGTCTGGCAGGAGCCCCCTGCTACGCGCGAGTCAGGCCACCCGCACCACACTGTCCCACTAGCCACGAGCGTCGTGACGCGGACCGACGCCTGACAACAGGGTGCGCGCGACGCCAGGCGCCGCGCCGGTACGGACACGCAAGCGCCGGGGTGAATACGTCCGGAGTATTGTAATAGACAGAGAGTTTACTTTCTTGTATTCTGGAACACATTGATATTAACAAAGTAGGGTTGTAGGAATAGGCTGTCGACAATGAAAACTGCTGCAGCAGCAACGATCTGCCTATTCTGGAATTGATTCAATGTTGAAGACCAAAAGTTCTGTTGGCTCCTCCTAGAAGATGTGTAGTATCTCTGAAGTCTCTCTCCTATAGTGAAGATAATAATAGGCGGAAATTTTTTTGAATACCTCATAATAAAATTTAAAGCATGCTGTTGCATCAGTGTCCTATCGGCTTCAAAATACTCTCTTTTGGTCAAAGTAAACATTATAGAGTTTACACAGGGAGAACACGTAATTATCTTACAGTCAATTGTGCCAATACACCGCTACTTATTTGCATTTAGTCTTGTAGCCTTGTTATAAGAATTCTTTAATTTTGTTTGTTGTTTCTTTTTTATCTAGCCTGCTTCATTTTTTAATTTTTGTGTGAATATTTAGGTTTGATTTGTATCTTCTTCGCATTAGCTCAATTTGCAAATTCGCTAAGTCGACAAAAGATTCAAATTTTGTGATTGCTCGAGCTGTGCGACCTTGTGGTCATCTAACTATTTTTTACATTCCAGATGTCGACTAAATGTCTGAAATATTGTAAGCTTTCAATTTTAAGCTGTTATATAAAGGTTACAATTTTTTTTATTAAATTAGGAATTGGTTTTCCCGCGCCATACTACTTTCGCATGCATTTGCTCTAGCTCGCAAATTCTCAGGTAAAAACCAGTAATGAACAGTTCGTGAGCGTAAATCCCAGGCTGAATAAAAACTTTCTCTTATTTTATGCCAGGTGTGATATATAGGTTTCTGCTGACTTATGAAACATGATTCCAAAAATACAAAAAGGCAAGGTAAGTTAAATTTAATGCTGGTTCAGTTATTTATACTAAGACTCCTATCATAGATTCTTTTTCTTAACAAATAGAAATTGTGTGTTACACGCAAGAAGTGCCAGTATGACGTATAAATCACTTCCGTCACCATCCAGATAAAACAACCTGCCTGGTGCAGTGATTTTTTCCCACCTCTTCTAGCACACGGTTTTAATTACACAAGCTGCTGTTTATATAAATTTCGAAAAGCTTGTTAGAATCGACCTCGTCGATCGAGTATTGACAGTCGATGACAGCGTATAGCAGGGAAAATGTTATTGCCATATAGGTTTAAAAAAAAAATGCGAGCCGAGGGTTCTGGCGTGGATTTTACACTTTTATTCGCCAGCTGGAGTCCTGGGATTTAGGTTATAAGTGCTACCTGCTACGTGTGTTCGGAAATAACTTTATTTAAAAAATTGGTAAATTACTACAAAAGGAAAGAAATATTGAAAATCAGAGCTGAAATCATCATCTTATTTTGAATTTTATTTCCATAATATTCGCTGTAGCATTTACTACTGCTGTTTCTAGAATATCTTATTTTCTTTTACATTTTCCTCGTTAATTTTTGTATTGCTGTAAAAAACTAACTGCTGTTCGTGGAATTTTAATTTATTAAAAACACGCACATGAATCACCTAGCAATATTTGGCTCCTATTCGTGTAGCTGGAAGAATATGTCTTATGACGTGAATAGTATGTACGGCTTAGACTTTCTCTGATAGGGGTATGTACACTCTTTGGCAAAAAAAAAATGGCTGTGGGCGCCTGAGACTAAGTCCCTTATTTCGCACAATGTGATATCATTGCGCGTATTCAACTCAGCGCCATCTGTTATTCATGGTCAATGCCTCAACAAACTCTCCAGTGATGCCACATAGTGCAAAATAATGGACTTAGTCTCAGGCACCCACAGTCAATTGTTTTGCCAAAGAATGTACATTTCAGTAACAACGACCTTCACGAAACCATTGTACTAGCAAATTGCTATAATTCGTAAACTGAAGGACCAAATCTAAACTTCTATTTGTCAATTTTTAGATGAAAGATGCCCGTTTCAAACTTAATTTGCGAAGTTTTCTCCACTGTTTCCGATCACTGCAGAAATTATCACACAGAAGGTCTAAATTACGACTTCAGTACGTGCCAGACTTTCAAACAGACAGATTTGCTGACTGTTCTGGTGCATTCTAACAATTTAAATTTAAAGATAGACATCGTAGCTACAATATCATTCTAAACTATATACTGCTCTAAAACATTTAATTAATTAAATTAAATTAAATTGCAATTGAGCAGAAGTTTAGGTAACAATTTCCCTAAACACCCATCTTCCCCTTTTCCTGCACCCACCTACATTGGCCCTCTACAAATTTTAACTTTAATCTCTTTCAACGTTTTTGGTAAATTATTCATCATTTCCTTTGGTAGAGGGACTAGAATCAGAAAGGACTCGACGTGGGAAACGAAAAGTGCCTAAGTCTCTAGAATAACTGATCAAAACGAAACGAAAATACATGGCAGAAGCGGAGAGAATTAAGAACTATATACTGAGAAAAAAATTGGCACTGAAAAATTTGGTTGAAAGAAAGTACCCGGGGAAACTGAACAAAATTAAAACGTTGCTGGTAATCTTCAAAATGAGACGAAATCGATAGCAATTGCAGAGTGTTGTTATCTCTACCGATTCAAAACAAATTATCGCGAAACAATTTGGAAGGAAACTTTTCCACAATTGATGGTCCGCCCGCCAGTGTGGCTTGGTGCATTATGGCGATGAATGTTGGATCGTATAGGTACAGCAGGCGTGGTACCCGCACACAAATCATAGTTACACGTTTCACAGATAGATGGCAACACATCCGGTTCCCCGTCGAACTACGACAGACCTATCAAACAGGTAGCCTAACAAAGACGCTTCCTTTGAAAATACTATAACAGACCAGACTAAGGTTGGATATTGGTATAGAAGAGACAGAATTGATGGTCCTGCTAACGAGTAGCTTACTGCAAACGAAGAACTAACCGCAAGAAATGTCTTAAAGAATGTATCTGTTTCTAAAATTACAAGATATTTAGTCTTTCAAATAATGTACGAGTTTTGATCACATTATTCATGAAGTAATCAACAGTGTAGCCTCACTGCAATCTTAATCCTGAATTTTCTTGTGATGACAGAAAATCCCTTATTGGACTTTGGGAGGACTTATATTCCGTACTGAATTCTTCAAGATATTTAGGCTTGAATCAATATAATATTCGACGCGTATCAATAAATAGTTCTAGTTCTTAATGAGCAATCAATATACTGGAGGGGTTAATTGTCTTTGCATAAGTAATCTCGAGTCCTAAATAATTTCGAGGTTTGCATAGACACTCAAGGTCCGATCAAATAGTTCGAAATACCAGGCTCAAGCAGTGATCTGGTGGATCAGTGGTTAAGGTGTCTGATTGGAGACCGAAAGGTCCCCGTTTCGTATCCCGGCATAGGCAGCGATTTTCAAAGGTCCATAACCCGACCAACACCACCGGCACAACTTGTTATATAATGTGAAGCTCGACAGAAGCTTCTGTACTTCAGATTCCACGTCAAACTGTAGAACTCCTGTATCTAGTAGGATAACCGGGTAAGTTTATTTATCAGCGACAAAAGGCGAATTACGCGGCGAATCGAAAACTCTGTCACTTGGCGACCACACAGTCGTGTTAGGGTACCACTGACAAATCCTAAAAAACGGTAGCTGGTAGTTGTTGAGCGTTTTCCTGAAACGCAGATAATAATTATAAGTATATTATAAATCATTACTTGAGCAATTGAGTTCTTCGTTCGTTTATTTACTTACCCAACGTCTTTTAGTTCTTTCACAGACTTTAGCGTTTTTCTTTTTTCGCCTATGGTTTTAGGTCTTGTTGACATCGATGTCATTAGAGGCGGGAAAGCGCTGAGTAAAAGTTTATTTATTTTTTAACTGCTTAACGTCTCTTAAGAGCGAGGTCTTTAGGGAGCGTGCATAAACCACGTAGCTCCATTTTAGCTTCCTGTGAACCCCCCCCCCCCTCCCCACGTAGACCAACGTGGCTTTTGTCTCTACACACGCCGCCCCCCCCCCCCCCCCCACGTAGCTCGTACATTTTTTCCATATTGATTCCGGAAGACATTTTGTACTGTTTTCTCTTGTCAGACTATCATAAATTACATCCGGGGATAATTAAAAGACGGAAATAAATATTTACATGCTTCTATGTGTTCTGCATCTCATTTTAACTGTGACAAATAATATGAAAGAAAATCTACGTGGCCTGGTTCGGAAACACCCCCCTCCCCCCCCCCCCCACGTAGCTCAACGTAGCTTTTCACCCAACCCCTCCCCCCCCCCTAGACCGAGCCACGTAGTTTATGCACAATCCGTTAGAGACGGGAAAGGATGGGGGGCAAGGAATAGGAAGGAATTCGGCCATGGTCTTTTGAAGGAAGCATCCCAGCATTTGCCTGGAGTGATTTGGGAAACCATGGAAAACCCAAATCTGGATGCCCGGAAGGGGATTCGAACCGGCGTCCTCCCGAATGCGAGCCGAGAACGCTAACCCTTACACCACCACTCTCGGTCTGAGTAAAAGGAACGGACGGGATTCAGCCATGACATTTTAAAGGAACCATCCCAGTATTTTCCTGGAGTGATTATGGCAAACCATGGACAGCCAAAATTAGGCTGGATGGGGATTCAAATCCGTGTCAACGAGAATGAGACAATAAATAAATAAAAGCAAGCCTCCAGCACACATTCTATCCCTCTTCGGGAATCCAAATTTTGGTTATCCATGCTGTCCCGAAATCACTCCAAGCAATTACAGAGTTGGTTCCTTCAAAAGACCATGGTTGAATTCCTTCCCATCCTTATCCCCAGTCCTTTGCGGCACAGCCACCACGCTAGGACATCATTTAATTTTGCTTGTTTCTCGTACAACAGGTCATTTCCTAATTTTTGTATCACAGTTCCACAAGGAAATGGTAAAATAACTGAATCCGGGAGTAATGTGTAAAAGGGAAATATAACTAGATCATAATTTATACCATAACTTCTATATTCAAAATGTGATACCATAACCATGTAATAATATGTCGACTAAAAGCATTTATCAGGAAAACCCACTGAAGATGCTGCTGTGAAAGAAGTGAAACGAGTTCGATAAACAAATAAGCGAACGAAAAATCCGGAAATATGGCAGTAATCATTCACCAAAAATTTATAACTGCTAAACGGTTATTGAAGGTTTATTTAAAATGTTTACTTACATTCACTGTTTGGAATATATGGTGCTTGGTGATTAGAAATTTTAAGTATGAGAATAATCTTCAGCTTCGAGAACTGTAAGACCACAACGAGGGCGGGCACATTGCGTAGACGACGTGTTCTCGTCAGAGCGGCTCCCAGCACCCAGCAGTCAGTCACACCGGAAGGCGGACGGCCGTTCCCTTCCTGTGCTGCTCTGTGCGTAGGTCGCTTCCGGTGCTCGCACGCAGCACAGACTGTACCGGAACACTGCAACACTCTTGGTCTCTAATATCAATAATACGGGATAGTCGTTACACAACACCAGTTTGTTGAAGTGATTGCTTACCGCAGACAGAAAAGCTGTGAATTTAATTTTTAGTTTTTGCTTTGTCTGTTTCAAGTAGAAGGCAATGAGGTCTTCGCGGGTTTACCGCCGGATTGAGTTGTGCTCTGTCACTATCAGTCGGACAACAAACCATTACAGGAATGTTCTTACCTAAGGAAGATGGCAGAGTTAGTTGCAGAAATGTTGCGTTTTCACAACACAATCCAGTAGTACACTCGCGAAAATTTGATTGCAGTCATACGCCGAGAATCATTTCTTCCAGTAGGCAGTAACTTCAATGTTTTTTAGAAGGGGCTGAGTAGATAAAGATTTAATCAGGAACTCATACCCAGCGCGGGACGAATGCTATAATAAGTCGATAAAAATATAAAGAGTTACTTTTCCTGGATTTTAATTTTCTACAGCAATGTACTATAGCAATGAAAACCGAGGGTGGTGGGTGAGCGGTAACGCTCTGACCTCGCATTCGGGAGGACGAGGGTTTGAATCCCCATCCGGGTATTCCATGATTTCCCAAAATGCCCGAATGCCCGAATGGCGGGATGCTTCCTTCAAAAGTCCATGGTGGAATTCCTTTTCGTTCTTTGGGCCCCCCCCTCCCCACCCTAATGAACTTGACGTCGACAAGGCGTAAAGCCATAAAACACAAAAAAAAGAAGTCATAAAAGATGTGCTGTTTTAGTTGTTGCATTCCTGTAACTGCAAGATTTGCTACCACCGATTTCATTGGAAACACTTAATCTTGCAAGCATCTTCTGGTACACTCGCTAGAAAATACCCTGTTTGTGTTGAATTCAACGTCATGTAATCGTCTTACAGTGACGTAGGAATCCACTTCTTGTCAACTCGGATGGTCTATCATAAACTTGAAACATATGTTTTAAACAGGAGATTTAAATAAACTCTTGATTGTATTTGTGTGTGTCATGTTGTTTCTAGGCCCTGATTACTCGTGTTAGGCCACGCACGTAGGGTCGCCTAGAAACATTGGCAGGGTAGTCGAAACGACAGGAGGATAATAATTTGATCCCGTGTACAGCATGGTGGCCTGCGAAGGAAAGATCCTTAGTTTGAAGTATTGCAGCGAAACTTTAGGTGAGAATTTAAACGAAACACAAAAATATACTCCAAATGAGCTACCTACAGAAAGACGCAGAATGCGATCTGATATGAATTCAAGAGCGAAAAGAAGGACCTTATTGCGACGAACAGGCAGCCGATAAAAATGGAGCTCATGTTGCCATTTTTATGTGAACAGAGCATAAATTCCTTTGTGTGTTTGGGCTTGTTAGTTTGTGAATTTGAAAGGCCAAAGTTGGGAAAAGCCTAACCATCTTCCCAGCTAATTACCGAAAACAATCTATAAACCTTTATCAGGCAATTTATGGCGCGAAATTTCCTTTGAGTCCAGTAATGTGGCACTAAAATCAAGCTTGGAAAAGTTGAAGTATCATTTTTTTCTTTTTAAAGCTGTATTTAGAGTATTTACCCCGCTTATATTTTTACGGTCGAATTAACATTTTTACTATTTTCAGGATGATGTGATTGCACAACTAATCAAACAATTTGTGTCAAATGTGGTGTCTAAATGAACAATTGTAGGGCTTCATTACCTGTGCTTGTAGTTCTATTACAAGGACTATTACAAGAACTATTTTCAAGAGCTCTTTTCCTGCAGATTGATTCTTGATAATTCTTATGAAACTACACTCGTATAATAGAATGCAATAAAAAATTTCTCAGCAGTGAATGAAGATAATCATTAGTTGTAACACTTCCTTTTTAACACTCTCGTGATCTTACAAGCACTTCTCAACTAGATATCATGAAATTTAGTTTAGTAAAAACATTTGTCAAATGTACGTTTTATGATTATATAAAAATGGAGAGAGAATAAAAGTTTTTATTAAACGCTACTTGTTGTACATTATCCTATTTCCGCATACGTTGCTACTACTACATTTTACTTCAGCCTGAAGAAACAAATTAATTTGCTAGTAAGTGTGCATCTTCATTACACTTGATTTTTAAGTAAACTTAATATTTTAATATGATATCGTTTACCACGTAAGTATTAACTATATTGTCAGGCTTCCAACAACTCCCATTCGCTGTCATTCTTCCCTTTTCCAATCATTTGTCCTGTAAAACAGAAGCACTATTAGCGCGTTTTATCTACACTAATATTTTAATCCGAAAGTAACTCTATGGCTTTGTCTGTTTGCTACATTTTCACGACTAAACGTCTAAACCTATCTTGACGAAAATCGACAAGGAAATGCTATATATCATTGAGAAGGACATAGTATGCTTTTTCATGATAATTAACATATTTTGACACGAAATTTTGAAAAATAACCGAATGGTAACAGACAGACGGTAGAGTATGTATATGTAATGTTACATCGTGACTTAGGCTTTGTTTCTCTAGCAGTCAGTTTGTATATGATCTGTTCATAAATATCATGTACATACACATCTTATTATGTAGTACAGATAGACGTGAAAAAAAGCATTCTTTCTGCTGTATTATCAGAAGTTAACGACTACTTTATTTAACAATCCTTCTAATGCCCATAGCATTTACCACAACTTTTGCTTAATAATCCATTTCACAGAAACCACTATCGAGAAAAATAAAACCTCAAAAGATTCCTTAATACCTCTTCTACCTCATAAAACTCTTATTACGGATTATCATCACATTTCGCTGGAGCCAGCATATTGCTGCTGCATTAATGGATGAGTTGTGATGTGCATTGTATTTATTTAAGAGTTATTATTGTTACGGTTTTCGCTTCGCTAAATATAATTCTGTTAACCTTTCCACGAAACAAAATCAACACTGCTCCAAGCAGTTTTCAGCTTGAACTTCTAAAACTTTTTAAGAGGTGCTGAATTATTAATTGTGCTACATACCGCATAAGTAAGTGATTTTGGAACTTTTGTAAAATGATTTAAACTTTTCTTCTTTTTCTCAAATAGTACCGAGTTGGGTTTGAAACAAGTGGTGACAAAGGTGAGGAACCGACCAGATTTACGATTTTTACTGGCATCCAAGACCTTCCATTTACTGACGATGCTAATTCTCATGCCTACGGTGACCTCAATTGCTGTTTCAGTATTAGGGTAATCGGAGTTCTCCTTGAGTCGTCCATGCAATCTGACATTCGCACCGGGTAACATATGCGAGAATCAGACACTACTGGCTTCACTATAGGTTAACATCATTTCTCTGCACTCTCGTCTCTCGTAAACGTACTTCTATGTGTCCACTTCACCAAACACACTCAAAAACACAGCAGAGTTCGTAAAATTTAATCTACAGCATTTCTTGAGCATACACGGAAGGCTCGCAGAGACCATCAGTCACTGCCAGTCAATAAGTGCGTGAGGGCAGTGAACGCAGATCAGAAAACATGGAGCCTGCATATTATTTACGTCTGTTTATTTATTTTTGTCCATACAGAGATTTATTGGAAAGACGAAATATCCTATCGATTTTCCAGGATTTCTAAACACGTAAAAATTCTGCTAGTGATTTTTTGTGAAGTATTAGCTGATGTATGCTTGCAGTGTAATGAAGAAAGTACAATATTATCTGTTTAGTTCACCTTGCTAAATGAACTCTGTTACTTAATTTTTTCTGTTCTTTTCTCCCTAGTCATTTCGCTTATTCTTGGAAATTGTTGCTAAGATTGGTAGGTGAAAGGTTAACGCTGGAGCCTGACATTAGAGAGATCGCGGAAGAACCAACCAGATTTAGATTTTTCTTAGCGTTCCAAAATCACTCCAAGGGAATGTCAGAATGGTAGTTTCATATTTCCATGCCTGAATTCCTTCCCGTTCCTTACCCTCAGTTCTCTTGCAGCTCTAATCATCTCATTGTCGACTAATCGTAGAGGCCCCTAAAAATTTAAATGCTATCAAAAATTTGAATCATGTGTCCAAATCAACTTCAACCTAATATTTAATTTCGACATTGCCGTTTTAGAATTATTTTGTACGACATAATGTCAGAACCACCTATATATGCTTTATATCTATAGTTCCGTTTCTCTATAGTGTCTTATATCTTTTTTATGCCGCAATATGTAACTGTAACTTCCTTCAAGGTGGCATTATCATTCATTTCACATTACAATCTCTAAAATACCCCAAGTCTTTAAGTTAATCTGAATAAAAATGCAAGGAAACACTTGTTACGTACAGGTCCATCAAATTAAAAATTCTGAGATTTCGTTACGTTTTTTCAAAATTCTTTTGCTGTCAAATATGGGAACATTTACATAGGGTGTAAAATGTTTACGAGTCTTGTAACTGTGCAACATTAGATTTGCTGACGTTGCAACAGAAGAAAATCGTGTTTGCCAAAACTTGGGTGGGAAGACGTCCCTATCGTTCTTATGGAGATATATTTTATAGGCTCTCTTTAGGGGAAGAGACCAATTTATTGTAGCGGATGGCCTTAATTCGGAACATCTTCTGTACTAAACATTACTTTTTGGGAGTGCGGTTAGTTAACTGGAGCAATGCTGTAAAAATGCATTTGTATTCAAAGCTTCAAGGCTGTATGCATTTTTAAGAATCAACTAATTCACGCAGCGAATGTTCCTCTGACCCAGCTTTCTTAATGTTTCGACCAGCCTCTGAGAGCATTATCAGGAAGATCAAATTCTCGCATAGCTTAATAGACACCGATGGTATGTATATCTTCGTTATTAATGACGAAGTGCGGATATACTACCGCCTAACTATTGGGTAATCCTTCCAGAAAAAGTGTACCTAGATTTTTAGAGTGAATCAGAACTACGGAAAAGACCTAGCGAATGCCGGGATGGTTCCTTCAAAAGGTCATGGCCGAATTCCTCCCCGTTCCTTGACCCCAATCCTTTCCCGCCTCTAATGACCTCGACGTCGACGAGGTGCAAAACCATAAACAAAAAAAAAAAAAAAAAAACTTTTTCATTTATAATATCAGTGTCGATGGAATCATTTGATTAGATGTTAGCGATTGCGCACATTTTAGTTAGATAGAGAGAGAGAAAAAAGTTTTATGACTTTGTTGGTCACTTGACACTTTCAATTTGCTGCGCATGCTCTTCTGATGATGTAACCCTAACCTAACCTGGTAATCCTACCAGCTATAGGAGACCTACAGTTTTACGTGGAATCCGAAACACGGAGAGTTCTAGCGTATTTCACATGACAAAGGAAATGTTTTCCAGAGGGGAAGGTCAGTGTTTTAGGCCGTAAAACTTCCAGCCGAGCCCAGGATTCGTACCGGGGACCTTTCGTTCCCCAACCACCAACCACGCGCCTTAACCTACAAAGCCACAAAACAGATCACCAACGGCATACGCAGTTAGAGATGATGCACGCGATATGCCACCCCTGTATTCTTCACTGCACGGGAGCTTCAGACGATGGCCTAGACTTGAATCTAAATGTCCGATAAGTTGGAGGAGCAGACAAACGTAACGTGACATATTGCAAAGACTTCACCAGTGTTAATACGAGTGCTGCTAAGACCACAAAAACCCGTTATACCTATTTTTCTGTTATCTCTGGACATCGTGCCTTGTGGTCCAGTGAAGCGGCTGTTGCCCGGTGGACCTTTAACTCAGGCAGTGAGGTGTGGCCGTGTCGTCACGTGACGTCAGCGTGACCTTGAGAGGGGACGCCTAGCGGGCAGGCCAGTACTCCCACACAGCACGGCGCAGCCATTTAACTCTGCATACGAGCAGTGGAAAAGCCCTCACCCAGCGACAACTCAACCAATCTTACCTTTACGAGGACTGCCTGGCTCATTATTGGATTGTAATACTTAATTTTTACTGTCTCAAATTGCAGCATTGGGGGAACAATATTGTAACAGTAGATGAGTTTTATTTTCTGCTTGCTCTTTTATTTTTCCAGAAGGCTTGAAGTAGTTTTTAAGATTTTTTAAGTGAAGACTTCTATAGGCGCGCTATGCGATGTTTGGAGGGGGTAAATCTGTGAGCTCGTGACGTCACCAAGATGCTATCTGTTGCGCGTGTCACCATAACGCCACCTGTTGCGCCTATGATATGTGCTTTTGACGCTTTTGCAAAATCTTTAGACAAACACACAGTTTTTATCCGATTTTGATGGAACTTTGTATACGTATACTTTAAATCAAGTAGAAAAACTCTATTGAGGTTGACATTTGGTTGGAAAAGGCTAGTATAGTCTCTCCCAAACCCTTACTCCCCACGTTTGATTTATGGAAACATAAAACCCTTTCCTCCTTTCCCTCTGACCTTAATTTCTGTCACCGTTGTTATTCAAACCAGCAGTTTTATCCAATTTTGAGAGTGGTTAGCACGCGTATACTTTCAACCCAAGGTGGTCTGGTAGCTCAGTTCTCTCTCCGGTTGCGCGTTCAAATCCCGCGGTGAGTAGGAATTTTTAGGAGTTGTATTTGATAATATAAGCAATGCTGGGTTCTGATTCCACGTTAATCTGCAGGCCCCTGAACAAAGGAATTAACCTTCTTGCCGCTGACACAATAGATTGGTACATTTCCTGCGGGAAGATTCGACGAACCGCCGGGTTGTGGTCTAAGTTACTTTTGGGTTTTTGAAATGAAAACTTCTTTAGGCGCGTTGGCCGATTTTTGAATGGGTAAAAATCTTATGAGTTCACATTACCAACATGTTAATGATAACAGTATATCTATTGCTGTCTGGTGGCTTAGTGATTACGCCATTCTGATCTGGGTTTTCCATGGTTTCCCCAGATCATTCCACGCGAATGCTGGGATGGTTCCTCACAATAGCCCATGGGCGCCTCCTACCATATCCCGTATATCCCTTCCAAACTATTACCTTTTCGGATAGGTGCAATGCACCCTCTGCCACACACTTTTAGTGAATCGCAGAGTAATAGTAATAGAACGCTTCCGTGGTTAGGATCCCACGTTAACCTGTAGGTTGTACCTGGTAGCACTATCGGGTAAGGTTAAGGCGGCTAAGACAAGGGCGAAAAGCGCAGTCAATACAAACGCTGTCACCAGGTCATTACGTCCACACGAAATTATTATCATTTAGTATATGTGTAGCTGTAAATATGACGTGTTGCGCGTATGATATTAATAGTTTTAAGATTTCACTTCTGTCGGCAGTCAAAAATGACTGTCAATTGGTTTATTTTTTATTTTTTTTTTTTATTTTTTTTTTATGGATATCGCCTCTGTGTGTATCAATATGGAAGCCCATTCGTGAGACATTTCTTTGTAAATACTATAACTCGTGCTATACAATTAAAATGACAGAAAATGTTGCATAACGCTGTCCAGTTACGATTTCTAATATGTCTTTAAGAAGTTTCTTTTCTCATAAATTTTCTCTTCCACTTACAGATATATTATTCGAAGTTTGGTACCACTGAAAGTTAATCTGAACTGCATGGGTCGTTGTCTACTAGAGTTCTTTGTGTTCATGTTACTTCTGACGATTGCGTCATCTCAAACTCAAATAGTATCAGCGTTTCAGCTATACAATCAGAGATATAGAGTTTATCAAGCGACCCTGAAATCAAGTTGAAATGTTTGCGTCACGATGTTGTGAAACACTGGTTCGTTGTTATCTGAAACAATGCAGACTATTCTTTTTAGTACCTATTGCCCTTATCTCTGTACTTATTCTTTCCTTAAGTTACGACAAATAAAACTATAAAGTTGTAATCATATGATGATGTGAGCCAAACCACACCACCGAGAAGTGGTGATGTAACGGCTAGCATTCTGGCCTCGCATTCGGGAGGACGGCGGTTCGAATCCCCGTCCGGGCATCCAGATTTGGGTTTTCCATGGTTTTCAAATCACTCCACGCAAATGCCGGGACGCTTCCTTCAAAAGGCCATGGCCGAATTCCTTCCCATTCCTTGCCCCCCCCATCCTTTCCCGTCTCTAAAGACCTCGCTGTTAGAGAGAGGTTAAACAGTAAAAAAAAAAAAAAGATTTTTCTTATTCATACGAACAAATATGAAAAAAAATGTTGCAGATAAATTTAACTACTGTTCATGTTACATCATTTGGCAGGTCAGATGTCTAATTTTGCTTATACATGAATGGGTAGAATTTTCCTAATGAAGAAAGATAGTTTTTTTCACTGCAAAAAGATTTTTATTAATTTTTGCCATAGAGTCTACCCAAATAATTTGATCGGAGTGTTCTCATTCATGCTTCTACTATCTCGATAGTATTTGGGAAATATGAATAATTTTGTTGTTTTTGGCGCTCTAATAAAATTACAACAATGACAAAATGCTGTCTTAAAGATACAATTAGTTTCCTGGTACGCAATACTTCGAAGCAAAGCTTCATCTATATCAGGCAAGCTAAATTAGAATCATCTAAGCGGAACAAAACGTTTTATGACATTTTCATTCTAACTCCGTTTACCTTACTTAGTTTTCAAACGAGTTTTCCATATTTGAGCATAAAATGGGCGTAAAGTGAAAATAAAATAATGAAAAGATTATCAAGTTGTAGCGTGTCATATTTCAATTTCCTAGGATTTGTCGTAAAAAAAAAAAGACTGAGTTTCTTTTTGTCAGCCATACTGCCTTAGGGAGACAGTTTCAAATGATGGTATTGCTACGAAACATTATACGTTTGTGTATATAGAGGATTAAGATTCTTATCACCTTCTTTTACTGCTATGCTATTGATTTAACGCGAATGGATACTGTTCCTATCACACACAAAAAATAAAAAGTTATTAATTAATAAAATAAATATGTTATAAGCTAGAAATGAGAAAACACCTTAGGACGTTTTTAATTGGTCAACGTTGTAGAACCGACTCAGGCGCTGGGAGAATGTGTCACATTGGCACTGCGAAGCAGCTGTTTAGTTTGCCATGGAAGCCTATAACAGGCTTTTTGGTTAACTTCTCTGAGGATTCAGTTGACAGCAGCCTTTGCTAGACTGCTACCACGAGGCCCTGAGATATAGACTAGTAACTTCCCATCTCAGAGAGGAGAAGGATCTTTTTTCCGAGTTTGCCTCACAACAATAGCATCACTGCTCCGTAGTCGCAAGTTTTGAAACGTTACTTCATAGTAGGAATGTAACGGATCTCCTCATCTGCAAGTGCGGAACTTTCGCGTGAAATCCAACATCCGCTTTCGCATCCGCATTCGTAATATGTATAGCGGATGTTTTGTTTACATTGCAATATATATTATTATTTTATCTTTATACGAGATTCTGCCCATCGTCTCTTGGCTAACAACAATGTGGTTGTTTTTTTCTGATGATTTTGCAACAAAAATAACAATGAACTAAATGGTGTTATTATCTAAGCGACGAATTTACAAGTTTAAACTTTCATGTAAAGTAAAGCGCCTACTTCACGGTCCAACTTACAGGACATCCGTATTAGGATGCGCTCACACATTCACGCTAGTGAAAGGAGTCCAACAAAATGTTCCAAGCAATCCCTTCCACTTGTACTTTCACGCGGCACACCATGTTTCCTTATCGCAAACTCGCAGGATTTTTCCTCCAATCATGCTCTAACACCATAGCTTGTTGGAGAGGAAGGACTCGTGTTGGTTGTTTGGGAGTCCCAACATCCAACACGTCCTGCGTGTAGTTCTCTAACCCTTTTCACGGCCCATAAGGTTCTTTATCGAAAATCGCATGGACGTTGGTCCTACAAGTCCTACAAGTTGTACTGTGTATGGGCCTCTGGAGGCAGGTGGCGGGCACGGAGATGTGTGGTGGTGTGGCATTGTGCTTGACGCAGTATTATATGGAAATAGACGTTACTTCTGAAAAATGTGGAATTTGGCACAAAAATATACTTATTTTGATTTTAAGTTTATTTTTGATAAAATCGAAATAATCATAAATTTATTTTCCCACTTTCGCATCCGCATCCGCAAAACATCCGCACCTGCAAAGATGACATCCGTTACAACCCTACTTCATACCCAAATTCATATAGTGACCAATTCTAATCGTTGTAATGACTCAACTTGACATCCGGGTTCCTTGCCTTATATCCGTGTTAAAGGTGTTTTTTTTTTTTTTTTTAATTGCTGTCAGCGTTTAATGTTCTAGTAGTCTTTCGATGAAACCGCCTTTTTTCACCAGGCAGATTCATCATTTCAAACTCCATTTGCCCCATAGTTCTCCAACGGCAATTTTCTCTGGATGAATTGATAACCAAATATCGAAGAATGGTACTACTTCACGGTACAACTTACAGGACATCCGTATAAAACTACAATAGGATGCGTTCGCCCACTCAGGTAACAACGTTTCGAATTAATGTGTTGAGGGAACAGTTGAAGCCAGACGAATTTTGTAAACATAACGTTAAGTCATATTTACTGCTCAGCCATTTTAAAATGCAAATGGTAATGTTTTTTCTCTCCAACTCGTTATGTACAAAACTCGTTTAAATTTAATTTACATCTAATTAATTATACTTGCCACATAAAAATCCTGCAAGTGATCAGAAAAAGAAGTCCGTATTTAAAGTTTGCAGTTGGAATGTCGTGCTACAGGTGGTTGCTGCAAATTAAGTAAACAGATAAAGTACGAAATAAACTGGTTCTAGAAACCATGGCTGATGAAAAAAGTTAATGGAACAATGTTACAGCAAGAAGAGACAAAATGGTGTGTCACATTTTAAGACATGAGATGAAAAAACTATCCCTGGGTATGAACAACTGAAGTATTGCAGCAAATCAGTCAAGAGAATAACGCATTAAAAGTCGATGCCGAATGAAATAGGACCTGATATTCGATATCATTGTGGACCACCGTTAGTAAAACTCAAGAAAGAAAAATTTGTTTCTTTTGCTTCACGACTTCTCATCATAACATTACAAATTTCAAAAAGATCGCCGTCACATTGCTAGCGGCATATTCCATCTAAACATTCACAAAGAATTAATTTGCATTTTCCACAGCCACCTCTACATCACCGAAGTACGACTACTAAATATTAAATACGCTTTTTCATAAACTAGTGGCAATTAATTGGTTCGTAATTTTGCTATAAAGTTCGTACCAATCATACTAGACTCCACGAGGAAGTTTGCTTAGTTACAATATTACATCAAACGAAGAGTAAGCAAAATTGTATGTTCAGTCGACATATGGAAAAAAAACTTGAAAAACTGCTACATAGAATCTGATCACACCGAGTGTGGTGGATGAGCGGTGAGGCTCTGGCCTCGGATTCAGGTGGACGGAGTTTCGAATACCGTCCAGCTATCTAAATAACAATAGTTTACAGAAATCACTACAGATGATTGTCGGGATGGTTCCTTGACAGGACATTGGCCGAATTACTTCCCGTTCTTTGTCTCTATATATTTCTTGGCTCTAATGACGTCGCAAATGTGTAAAACCATAAGAAAAGTGAAAGAATCTGATCAGTTTCAATGCTAGTGACCGCTTCGTAACGTAACTTCTATAAAAATCTAAAAATCCTTTTTCGACTTTAGCAACCAGCTTCAACTTATACATTGATGCTACACATGTATATATGGATTTTACGAAGTCTCTATTAATTCTCTGAGTGTACGTGTGTTTTTAAAGTATTTGTTTCGACAATAGCATACATGACACATGACTGACACAACAGTAATTACAAACACCCATGCCCGAGGCTGAACTGGAACCGGCAACCGTAGCAAATCAAGGCCATTTCGTTATCTCCTACGCTGACAGGGTCGGCTTTTATTATAGTTAGTAAAACTGATCTTACGATTCCGTCAAAATAACTGCTTGTTTCCTGCGAACAGTAAGATAACACGAAATCCAATTTCATAGCTACTTCTCAACTAACATGAGATCTTAGAGATCCTATTTCCCCATAAGTTCGTGTCCTGATAGAGAAAAATAAATATTACAATAGTGCGAAAACAGCAAATAGTTTTTAATACTCTGTGAAAAATTGTCAAAAATTTCCACATCCTGGAATGAACATCTGTTTTGTTGCAGGCGCTGAAAGCAATGAGGCGAACGTTTAATCTGAAATGTACAAGAGAGGAATTGGTAACGAGATTAAATATTTGTGTAAGAAAGAAAAGCTATTAAAAAACATTATGAGTTTTCAGTGGCAACACTACGGGAGCGTCTCTTCGCTAATATTAATAAAAATTGGACATCAGAATTTAAACAGGGAACAACGATCAGTTAAGACGATCCCTGCGGAAGTAGACCAGGGGAGACAATTACTATTGACTGAATGAGGTACGGAACATGAGCTGCTGTCTATAGACAGAAGGTTAAATCTTTGGTAGACTGAGGAGATGTCAGGCATTCCTAGAACAACTGCAGATGGCATTTTGCAACAGTACTTGGGCATGGTATCTGTCCAAGCGTATCAGTGAATCCTACAAAATTACAATAAAGAAGCTGTACAATGGATATCGGAGTGTAATTAAAATAAATGGAAAAAATCTTTCAGAAGTTCGATGTGAAAAAGGGTCTAAGACAAGGATGCACCACTTCTGTTTAAAATATATGTATAACCAGTGGAAAAAAAATGTAGTGGCGTGGGAATTCCTATCGGTATGCAAATGATCAGGGCTGATGCAAAACATATGTCAAGGAAACTTAAGAGGAATTTGAAAAGTTCTGACTTATGATAAACATGTTAAATACTAAGTAGATGGTAGCAGGAGAAAATCTTCTCACTGACCTCAACTTTGGAACATCTACTGTTAAACACTGGTCATACTTCAGATACCTAGGTGTTACAGTCAAATGGAAAAGTAGTGAGGATAACTACTGCTCAACAAGACAGGACATGGGAAAAGGATGTTGGCTGTTGGGTGACCTAAAGTCGATGTTTTGGAACAGCAAAATTACTCAAAACTACGTTACTACTGCTTTACTGCCATATATGGTGGTGTAATGGAAAGTATCGGTACACAACGAGATAGAGATTGTTGTCCTTGAAATAGATTTCTGGAGACGTAGTAGTTGTACATCAAAATTAGAACGTGTTAAAAAAGACACAGTCAGCCCAAAAATGAATGTGGAAAGCACCCTCACAGACAATATAGAAGGGAAACTTCTCACATTTTTCGATCACCTTCAGTGAATGATATCAGATGGCTAAAACAATTGTGATAATTGACATCACTTGAAAGAAAGAAACAAGAAAGAAACACGTAGAAGAAGCAATGTTAAACAGATGACTCCAGGAATACGACTTGTGGGACCTAATGCAATGCAATCGAGAAGCGGGCAACGGCGACAGCCGTTAAATGACCGCATATATATACGAGTATACTTGGAGAGGAGAAAGTTTTCCGTCCGTTTGGCGCCGAATGTTTTGACAGCGATCAAAGACAATGAGGTGACAGTGGTCTGCTCAAAGATCTACCCCTCTTTGAATCTAAAGCAGTAGACTATTTGTTCCATTGGATCAGACGTGCCCCTATCACTTCACCCGAGTATCAGCAACAATCATCGTAGTGGAAGAAAGCCAGTTCCCTTGTTCTAGGCTGTCCCTTGTGCAGGCAAAGGGATGGAGTCAGATTTTTGGAATTCTAGTTTTTCTTTAAAAAGCTGAAACCATAACTGGGGCATATCGTGAAGAATCTGCGAGCAACTCTCAAGGAAAGGAGACGAGGCAAGTTGCGGTGTTTCAGCATGACAATGCTCTCAGATCCATGGTTGCAATTCTTGAGTGTGCGAGTTTTACTTAACACCACTACTCCGCCACTAAACAAGCCGGTCCTATCATTCTTTCACCTATTTCAAAACCATAAAAAGTTTGTACGTTCACACCATTTTTTAAAATCATTTTGTGTAGAATGCATAAAAACATTGGACCGTCATTGGAGGTAGTTTGCGGAGTTGAGAGAAGACTATTCTATAAAACAGACCATAATATTTCTTTAAACTCATGTGCAACTGTATCTGGCCACGGATGTATAGGACGATCACGTAAAGTAAGGACCAACAACGCCATGTTCTATGATGAAATGATAAAAATAGAGGGGAGAAAGTCCCTAACCATAGTTAATTATTCATAATTTAAATTTTCATAATTATTTATTCAAATTAATTAATGAAAAGGGTGTTTTAAATGACTATCCACGCTTGTAAGATTAAAAAATTCCAGTAAAAAATTTAATATTAGCATATTTTATAAACAATAAAAATATGATTGTAAAAGTAATTCCAATTGCCGTAATGTACACAATTAAATAATATGAGCAGACAATACATCAACAGTTTTATTTTTTTTAAAAAAAAGAGGATATGTAGTTATTATTTATGATAATTGTTTATAACATTAACCAGAACACGTAATGGAATATGCCAATGAAACTTAATGTTTTATGCCTCGCTCACAGAATTAGCTCAATTAAACTGTTATCCGCAGATATCATGGTAATTCTCAATTAATAGCTCGGAGAATTGAAACTCTTATCATGCGGATTTCTTGGCTCAGAGCGTTAGTTTTGGCTTCAGCAATGAAGATCGTAAGTGAAAATGCTATTTTAGGAAAAACTAGAAGTCTTTTCCGTCTTGTTAGCTTTTCCAGATGCCAGAAGTCCCCGGAACTATAAGTCTGCTGTCGCACTCTGTAATACCTGCAAATTTCTAAGTCAAACTTTTTTTTTAACCAAAGACTTCCTTTTAAAAACTTCTCTCGATGTCAGCCTTCCTCCACCACCATTTCTTGGACGAATCGGGCTCTTCTTCTTTGCACCTCCCTCGGACAGGATGGACATGTAAAAATTTTATAAATTAAATAGTAACTTAATTTTAAACTATTTCGCTACAGGATAAAATATTTTCTGACTCCAAACCTTCTCAGAATCACTCATTTCTGCTTTTACAGATATGCTGGTCAAATCGTAAGTTTTAGATGCTTTTCATGACCCGTGGGTAATTTCTCATTTCTTTTCGTTTTGATTTTCTGTCTCTTTTCTTTAGTTGAATACTTGTCGCGACCATTATCTGGCATGTCTTGGTTGACCGAAGTTCTCCCGAAATTCATTCACACACTGCAAAAAATATTTTGCAGAGCAATGCGTCATGTACTTGTTGATGCATTTCCCTCATTACTCCTTACAAAATCAATGTGGACATGAGTTATACCACATAAATTATTGCGAATGATGGGATGAGAGCTGGACATGGTATTTACGACTTAAACGGAAATCATTCAGCTGAGCTACTTTAGGAAAATGGTGGAAATCACATCTCTAGTAGAACTGAACACGAGTTTTAATCCAGAATATACAGAACAGTAGTGCATAGTGTTGCAAATTGAAAAAAAAAACCCTAGCACCCTTTTTTTCCTAAATTTGTTTTTTTTTTTTCTTCAGAAAACCATTTATTTGATAAATTATAGTTTTATTTAAGAAACTTATATTTTACAAGTGTGTTTTAAATCTTACTGAATCATATAATGTCTTACATAATGATTCATAAATATATCTATATAGGTAACATAATTTTATTCATCCTCTAAATACCACATTCACTAGTATCAGCACTACCAACACTAGTTCGGTCGGTGTCTGAATTTTCCGTTTCTTCTTCTGTCTCCTCTATATCCATAACTTCAGAAGTAGTTACATTTTCTTTTACTGGTTGTTCTTGTATTGTACGCAAAAGATTTTGAGATTGCAATTGAGCAAAGTACACACTGTGCATGTAGACTGCCGATAGTTCTGTATTACGGTCTTTAAAGTTTGAATTTAAATCTATTATTGAACAAAATAGAAGCTTTACTTCTTTTCAATCGTTGGTTTACACCAACGGTTGCAAGCAGACGATTCATGATTACTTACAATGAGTCAATACCACTATACTCTGAGAGTTAACAAGTATACGAATATAAGAAAAATAAGGCAAAAAACCGTAGATAAATTTTAAATTCCTAAATTCCTTGTTTAGGAGTATCAATCCAAACAACGGGGAACGGTGATTCCTTCTCGCGCAACCTTGCATCTTCGGGAAATCCTCATTCATAAAAGAAAATTTCAGTCAATGTTGCCAATATTTTCGTATTTTTTTTCTATTGAACCAGAAAAATATAGTAGATTTAAAAATTAAGATAATTACTTAGCATTAACTCTAAAACAGTCATATTAAACGATAACTGCCTTACAAATTTGAGATGTAGTAGCTGTGAAAAAAAACGTGTCCCAGTAAAAAAAATTTTTTTTCATAGTTTTTTTTTTCATGTTTTTTTTCCTCAAGCCAGAAAAAGTTTCTTTGCAACACTAGTAGTGCAGGATTTTAACGATAAGCATCACTCCATGGTTCTGTTGACGTATTAGCAATACATTCGGTGTATAATTTATTATAGAGGCTGCCACTCTTTCGTCTGATGTACCAATTAGCATATGGTTATTAACTGAAAAATTTCCAAATATTTCAGGGCAGAATGGTATTAAAAACTGAACTTACTTTTGCAAAAATTATAGTTAAGAATTCTTAAAGCCAAGTATCAAAGATAGGAGATGAAGAAAAATAATCAAATATCTGAACATTCGTGCAAAAATATACTTTCGAAAAGTTGTTTCTTTTGTCTTTTAGGTGTTTAAGAATTTACTTGTTTTCCTTTTGTCTGCATTCTTTTATTGTGAAATGCTTGTTCCTTGTAGTGTTTCAAGTGCTTGCACAATGTGGAACAGGTTTACAAACAAGTAATTCCGAATGTACTTGCTCTCGGTCACCTTGCCTTCTTTACATTTCTTTTAAGATGGTGCAAGCATACCAGGCTACATCTTCCCTTGGTACTGTTGTCAGGCATATGAAGCTAACGTTGATTATTGCTTTGACAGGTTTTATCATTTTTTCAGTTGTGTTATTTTAATTCCTTACTCATGTACGAAGCAAGTTAGCTAAGGGGCCGTCCATAAATTACGTGAGGTTAAATAAGGGGGGGTGGGGGCAAAATCCTTCATTTGCTGGTGAGGGTGATGAAAGGACGTACTAGAGAAGTGATGATATTGGGTTACAAAACTTTGGTCAGACCATTGGTTGAATATGGTGGTGTAATTTGGGGCCCACATTTTGGGTACTGAATACAAGCGTTAGAGGCCGTGCAAAGGAGAGCAGCTAGATTTGTTTGAGGAAATTATCATAGGACGCAGTGAGTATATCATAAAGGAGCAAAATTGGGAGCCATTGGAAAACAGGAAGAGGGAGAATAAAGTGCTGGGAATGTACAGGGCGTATGTTTGCGATGATGCTTGGAGGGATAATGGCCGAAGAATTAGTAGTAGTGCATGGAAGGGGAAAGATAACCATTGGCACAAGCTGGCACTCGCTTTCAAAAGTTGGAAAATTTTGATTTGTGGATAGGAGTGGCAGGGATTGGAATCACTTACTAAGGAAAGTGATGAATAATTTACTAAACACGTTCAAGGAGTTTAAAATCAAATCTTGTAAATTGTGAAAGTTGATGTGTGTAAGAATTTAATACTTAAAGTAGGCCTATATATGATAATAATAAAAGAAGATGATGAAAGAGGGGGTAAATGGATGAGTAGGGAAATTGCCACTGTAGTATGTGCTCCAGAGTAAATTTCATTTAATTTCAATTCAACAATTTGTTCTCAAATTATAGTTACGAACAGTTTACAAATTCTATCTCTACTTTAAAACCTCTCTAATTTAATTGAAGCATGGTTAATAATAAATATACTATTAATATGTCGTGCGCTAAAAACACATTATTGCTTCTGCACTGCCAGGGCATTGTCAGAATTCGGATAGTATTTAGAATTTCAAATCATTTAATGACTAGCCAGTTATAACTCTAGGGGTATCTGTGCTTGACTGAACCTGCTTCTGGCTAAGTATCACACGAAAACGTTGTTGGTCGACACGGAGCGAGTGAATTCTCAGCAGTTTCAGTGCAGTAATTTAATTTTTCTGTCTTCTTTGCGACTTAACACATTTGGTAGGTATCCTTAAAATAAAGTTAAATTACACTATTGCCTGAAATTATTACGAAAATCTTTATCTATATTTATAGAACGAAAACCGGATATATTGGTCTTATAAAAACTCGGAAACTACGGAGCAGGTTTCGATGGGGTTTTCACCGTTTTGAAGCTTAGAATCTCAATTCAGTTGTTTGGCATGTCTTACGTTTCAACGTTAAATAACGCAGGAGCATTAAATGAAATTCTGAACGTATGATGACAAATCCCAAAGATGGAAGGATTAGATGTTCCATACTTCGCACTAAACACACAACTAAATGTCTCTGACCATAGCCTTTAATGAAAGCAATAAGATAAGTTTACAATAATAACTATTTTGCACACTAAACAAAACTTGGAGTATTCTTTCCTTTAATTCCGGATATTCAATTTTTAAACGCCATAGATGGCCTTAAATCCAACAGAGATTTTCTTTAAGCACCATGTCTGTACAATGTCTCTGGCCTTCAGCATTAGTATCCTGTTTACGATAATATTATTCCGGATTCACTTTTGATATTCGTATAAAAGGCTGAATCTGCGGAGTTAAAGTATCTGGCGTTTCGAGCAAAAAGTATATCCATTCACTTTTCAATTGAATCAAATGTGATTTTCTAACATAATCTAGCGTTGTTCAGTAATGTAGTAATGCAATTTCCTAAGAAAATTAACGAAGCTTGATATACATAAATCTTTCTGACGAATGGAAATAGTGTACGTGCAAATAAACTTCAACCCACCCGTTTCTTGGTAGGGGGCGGGTGAACCTAGGTTTGATTTAATTCTGGAAAAATTTGGCACGAATTTTATGAAACTTTGTACAAATGTTTCTCATTGCAGGAATAAAAATAAGGTACGGGTAAATCTACGCCAACTATACCGGGCAGCGCCGGGAACTCCGCTAGTGTTTACTAACGGCTTTATCCAATTAATCTGAAATTAATGTGAACCGAAAGATTCTTGCTGATTTATTCATCGTGGAATTCCGTTGGATAACGATATTCCACAAGTAAACAGTTAATTATATTCTAAATAGCGTCTGATAAAAGTAATGAACCAATCAGTTATACACTGAACACTGCCTGATATTCGCGACAGGGCTATGAAACAGCACAGCACTGGTGTTATTCCAGCTGGTCTCGTTTAAAGGAATGCGCGATGCGAAGGCAGGTCTTTGCGTGCCACTGCTTGGCGTGGGATCCATTTGGAGGACACTGCCAACCGGTTCCAACTGATCGCGAGCAGATCTGGACTAAAACCACCTTCCGCGGTCTTACACAAAGAGAAAGCTGAAATTTGATTCTATTCGAAGAATCGATGGATTGCTTTAATTTTAGTAACACGTTTTGCAATTTTCTCAGTAAGATTTGTGTTTAGAAGGATCGTAGATGAAAACAAAAGTATGTACAATTTGCACATGCTAATTCTCTGATTTGTTCTAATGTCTCCTTCTGGGAATATTGTTCACAGAAACGTGATCTACGAAATACTGTGGAATACGCCGCAGACAGTGCAGAATATTTGGGTACAGCTTCATTGCTGACGCATTTTGTGCTTTACTGCTTTTTTAAGAGCAGAATCACGAACGCGCGAATCTTAGTGCCGGAAAAATACTGCAAATAAACTTAACGTTCACGCACACACACACACACACACACACACACACACACACACACACATACATACATATATATATATATATATAACAATATAGCGTCAATTTTTGGCCAGAAGGATACATTTTCTACAGCTTCCGTGTCCATCGGCTTCCAGTTATATATATATACAGGGTGTTACAAAAAGGTACGGCCAAACTTTCAGGAAACATTCCTCATACACAAACAAAGAAAATATGTTATGTGGACATGTGTCCGGAAACGCTTACTTTCCATGTTAGAGCTCATTTTATTACTTCTCTTCAAATCACATTAAACATGGAATGGAAACACACAGCAACAGAACGTACCAGCGTGACGTCAAACACTTTGTTACAGGAAATGTTCAAAATGTCCTCCGTTAGCGAGGATACATGCATCCACCCTCCGTCGTATGGAATCCCTGATGCGCTGATGCAGCCCTGGAGAATGGCGTATTGTATCACAGCCGTCCACAATATGAGCTCTAACATGGAAAGTAAATGTTTCCGGACACATGTCCACATAACATATTTTCTTTGTTTGTGTGTGAGGAATGTTTCCTGAAAGTTTGGCCGTACCTTTTTGTAACACCCTGTATATATATATATATATATATATATATATATATATATATATATATATATATATGTGTGTGTGTGTTTGTGTGAGTGTGTGTGTGTGTGTATAAAGATTTTGGATATGGGGTGATCTGTGGCAGGTCTGATGGAAGTGTACAATTCTGGGCTTCCACAAATGTTTCAAAGCACAAGATTCGCGATTTCACCACAGATCATCCTTTATTCTGCTTTTCAGAGCAACCGAGCGTTGTTGGTGAGTGGATAACGCTCCGGCCTCGCATTAGGAAGGACGATGGTTCGAATCCCCGTCTGGGCATCCATATTTGGGTTTTCCATAGATTCCCCAAATCACTCTAGGCGAATGCCGGAATGCTTCTTTCAAAAGGTCATCGCCGAATTCCTTCCGATTCCTTGTCGTCAGTCCCATCCCGCTTCTAATGACCTCAACGTCGACGAGGCGTAAACAGCCGGCCAGCCTCTCCGTTTCCAAGATGCTCGTTTCCAGTTGTCGCGCCCACAAACCGCTAGCCCTTAATTTAAGAGAATTGCGAGACCTGTGCATTTAAATCTGGTGTTAGATACCTGTGGAAGGCTACCAAGGACTTGTACAATCCATGCTACGCTGAATCACTGCTGTATTGCGTTCGGAAGGTGGACCAATATGCTAGTAAGTAGGTGGTCATAATGTTTTGGCTGATCAGTGTATTTATTTCCTCTTTCTGGACCTTCTCATCTTCTACTAATGTTTTTTGTTGCTTTGGATACAATATCTGAGAGATTTCATTTCTGCCTCATTCATTATCTGACGTAGACTTCATGTCGTTCTCTCCACTTTTTTTGCTTCTGGCTTCACGCCTCGTCAATGTCTTTAGAGGCAAAAAAGGACCGTAGGTAAGGAACACGAAGGAATTCTGCCGTGATCTAGTGAAGGAACCATCCCAGCATTCGCCTGAACGATTTCGGGAAACCGTGCAAAACCGAAATTTG